>JAUBNQ010000026.1:16305790-16325159 GCA_032353495.1 Ctenopoma kingsleyae | reverse complement strand
TGTGTGTGTGTGTGTGTGTGTGTGTGTGTGTGTGTGTGTGTGTGTGTGTGTGTGTGTGTGTGTGTGTGTGAGATTGTCTACACTAGTGTGTAGTTCACTTTTTTCATTTTACTGCTGCAGGGAGACAGAATAACAAAGTGAAGCCAATTGCAAGCTCATAAGGCTGTATGGTAGTATTTTTCCTGGATCACCTGATTAAAGCCATCATACTGTTGCAGGCCAGGTGGAGACAAAGTCGGCAGGAGACATCGAAACAGAACAGAGATTTCCGTGCTTATGAACTTTTCTCAAAACACTAACAAGAACAAGGCAACGTGAAGCAGAAACATTTTAACCATAGTACCTCCTGTGTCTTGAATAGTTTCATCTTTGTGAACCACAAATAACCAACAGTGAGTTTTCAATTCAAACAGCTCACAGACACAAAGACCTGCCTTGTCTAATTTAATACAAAGGTTAATTTTAGCCATGCTAGCAGCATGACTTGGTAATTTGTAATCTGTAGGTCAACCACCACACACTAAAATGGATATGTCCCCATATGATAAATAGCATTGAATTTGGTGATTCCTTCAATACGGCAATGATGCAATGAGATGTCAGTACTGTGATAGAGGGAAAATGTTGTGCTCTGGTCTTGCATTGTGTCAGAAGACATAAAGGTGAGCCTTTCTGAACTTTCCCCTGTAGTGTCACTGGCACTGCACTAGGCCTGGTCCCATTTACAATAATTAGCAGTCTACTGCTCTCTTAGCTTTCCAACCTGTTGTGGACATACTCAAACAGAACTATTTTTACTCACATTATATCCATATAAGTAAAGTTAGAGGTACCCCTAACCCTAACTACCTTGCATAGACACAAATGGTGCATTACTACTCTAGTGATGTGCTGCTCATGTTATTGAAAATCTTCTGGCTTTTTTTTTTTTTTTTAAATCCCTATCTCTTTCTCAACATATATAAGTTTGACGAACCATTTACGTTTCACTACACTGACACTGTGGACAAAATGTGGAGTAGAAGAGACAACACTGCACTGCATATATATACTGTATATGATATATGTAAAATACAATAATTTATTACAGATTAGTTGTGTTGACTGTGTGATTTTGTTTGATCTTTGTCTGACTTTTATTTTGTTGGCTATAAAACCTGAGAGCTGAGTGTTCAATATAATAATTCATATTGACATAATAATATTGAGTGTAGTTTAGATTTGGCAGCTCTTAAATTAAAATAAATGAATGAAATCAATGAAAAACCTTTTTTAAAAAGAGAGACTTAAATAAGCATTTATCAATCACAGCTATTCATGCAGAACAAAGCAAATAAGATTGTCTGAACAGGTATCAAAACAAATTGTCTTATTATTCATGATCATGATATTATTCAGTCATCAATTACGCAAATCCAAGATTTCAATAGTATCTTGTCCTTCAGAGATCACAAAGCAGGCGTCTCCAACAAGAATCCATTTTCACACATTAAAAAAAAATTAATTACTACTATGTTGACATATTAACACACTCCATGCTTCTGGAAACAAATCATATACCTAAAAAACATTATGCTATCAAGAAAATCTGTCTCAAAAGAGACAGAACAATTCTTTCACCATGAAGGCAAACGGCTAGTGATGAGATCACATTAACAATGACTGAACAGGCTGAGCTGGTTTTTCAAACATATTTTTATGACACAGTCTTATGTGAAAAAAACAAGTGTATTTAAAACATTATTGCTTTACTAGTCATTGTATAATTTTGATTTAGTGTCTCAACCTCATTTCTGAGGCCCAGATGTGACCTTCAGAGGACTGAACTGAAGGCCAGCAGGGAGAGGCTGCCTCAAACTGAAAGCAGGCGTTTCATTTGTAGACATTTTGCATCTCTTTGCTGTCATTTTACATCTCTTTATATCCTTGACCTTTACAAACGAACCGTTAACAGCCACTTCAGTGCAGCTTCCCCATTGGCCGTCTAGCCCCTTGCCTGATAGGTCAGTATTTCACATTAATCTATGAAAGCAAATTAACAAAATATTTCTCAACTTAATAGTAACAATTTCTAAGAGACAATCACACAGTACACAGTAGAAATCCTGAGGGTTTGTGTTTGCCATGTTTGCAACTGATAAAGTAACTGGTATGTTGTGGAGGAGGACCTCTTCATCAACCAACTGCAGGCATGGATTTACTTTCCTTTATCGCCTGCAGCATTCCTCTCAAGCTGAGGTCATTATTAATCTTCAAGCTTGTCTTTACACACGAGTAGTGATGAGAATACACAAGTTTAACACATATTTATGATGCCTGAAACACAACTGAATTAGTCCATTTATAAAACACACTTAAACATCTGTGTGGAGTGTGTGTGTGGACACACAGGGTCAGACGAGACTTCCTGCTATCCTGTGAGGTAACACCTGTTTTCTTCATCACTGAAATAATGCGCGTCTCCATGCAGCTTCCAGACAAACAAGCACACACAAACTTATGCACAAATGTTACATCACAAAAAAAATTGCATGTATGTATTGTAACAAATAACAGAAGTTTTTTTTTTTTTTGCATTTGCCACATCATAAACGTATGGAAACATTGCTTTATTAAAATACTTTGACCAATTGTTTTACTGAAATAAAGAGCTGACACAATCCCACAACTTCAGCACCCATATCAAAATGAGAAATTTAAGCATGTTTTCCTACAAAGTCCAGTGTTTCATGTAGCAAAAGAAACCAAGTGTCTCTTTTTTTAAAATGTCTAAACATAAACAGCTGGACAAGAACTTTGCCAAGCTAAAACACACAAAATACAGTCTAAAATCATTAGTTAATCGGTATGCAAACAAATCTTCTCAATGCAAGCTGACAGTTTTATAGGAATACTGTATAATGTTTGATGCATGGCCCAGATAGAACATAATAAAAAGTGATAAAAACATAATGTAACACATAGCAAAACACTTTTATATGGCTACAGTTGACGATGAAAACAATCAATGCCTCCGTCTACTGGAGAATCATGTCCACATTACTGATGGTTGTTTCTGTCTCTGCTCTGTGTTTCGTTTTAACCTCATTGTTACAACACCCAAGGCAAAGTCTTACTCCTTGGTATATGAAGCAAGACCAATGCTTCATAAAGGCCAATATAAAATTCCACCACATAAATATTCAAAACATGAATATATGGCTATTTTACAGTTCTTGCACACTACCGTTCTTTATACCAAATGTTCGGTCCACGGCACAGTTTGAGCACAAGAGGATCAGCATATGACAAGATAACAACCTCTGAAAGGTCTAATTGCTGCTTAAACAGTGTTCATAAAGGCATGATGGTTAAGCAAGGAAAAGGAAAAGGCAGAGTGTGCAGAGAAGAAGAGGAGAGATAGCTGCAGGATTCATGTCACAAGTCTTTGACAAGCCTTTAAGGGATACACTTTTGCAGTCAGTTGCTCTTAATCAAGACTGACAAAGTTCTCATATGTAAGGTACTTGTACTCTAGGACAAGCACATCACAGAAATTTTCTGTGTCTGCAGAGTCCTCACATCTTCTGGAAGCATGTACTCCTTCCTAACTACAAACAATAACCAAAGAGATCATTTCAATGAATCTTTATATAACTGGGTCAGTTTGAAGATAGACAAATAAGATAGAGCTTAAATTTCAGTTTTATTCAGTTTCAGCACTAATAGCACAGCCTGTATTCATTTTCTCCTTGAGGTGTGGATTTCAGATAGATTAGTGTAATATCTGTGTTGGTCTGTAGTATCACTTCAGTTCCCACAGTAACACAAGCAGTTATCCCAGTGGAGGCCAGTGTTGAAGATACAGAGGATGACAGTGCGTTGCCAGACCTTTTAAGTCAGTTAGCTGTTTGGAAATGTACACACAGACTCAAAGCTTGGACACTATTGAAACAAATATGTCCAAAATGAGACAAAAACTGCATTATCCCTTTATCTGGCTCTTTTAGTTTATATTTCTACATATAAAAGTGAGAAGTTAAATTTAAGTTTCACTTTGATTGTGTTCAGAATAACAGTTCTGTGATACTGAACTGATTTGCTTTATGTTTTTATGTCTACACTGAAGACACAGTCCATCATCAGCGACCACAGTCTATTAGGGACCCTAAAGTTGGTACACGTTCCGAGATTTGCTCAAAGACACTTCAGCAGGACACATGGTTTCTATCCTCACGGTTTAACTCATTTAACAGATGTCCTCTTAATCACTATATCACCCTGTTTCCAAAGGGTTAGCAGAGTGACAGGAGGTGGCAAGGATGACGAAGGGAAAGAATCGATTAGTGGGCATAAAATCTGTCTTTTTCTGCACCAAAATCTGCACCAGTGAACTCCTGTCCCCACATCTCAGGAATGTCTGGCATCCTTCAGGCTATCCTGCTTCCCTCTGGCTGGGTTCACACGAGGCAGCAATCAATAATGACCAAGCCCCTTTTGTGAGATCAGCCAGACACCTGGCCAAAGCCACCATAAACTCCAAGATCTAGTGGGGTTTGGGGCTCTCTTTTAAAAGGTAAATATCTGAAGTGGTAAGAAGAATGTCCTATGCAGAATTATTCACATCTGTTTCCTAAAATTTTAAAACTCATATACAAAATATTTCAAGCACATACGCTGTTTACCTCACTACTTTAAAAGCAACAACTGTAAATCTAATAACATTATATGGCCTTATGCACGGCCTTTGCACGTTTACAGGTACATCACTGGTATCGCACACTAAGAACAGTCAAGACAAGACAACGACAACAAAACCTTTCAACTGTGACCTGGAGTCAACTGATGACAACAGATAAGAGCTGCTGGGTCAAAGTCTTAATAGGTCTGAAAGCACTCCCTCTTTGTACTTTAACCTTAAAATTATGCCATCAATTAAGTTTATTCATTCACCTGAGCATCAGTAAACAAAGAACTGTTTATACTGTATTACAGTTGTTAAGTAACTGCAACCCATTTGAGAGAAAAGGAGACGATGTTGCAGACTGGGTGTATTTGTATTTGATGTGTGCTTTATTAGTATGTATTTTCGTCTCAATACGCTGTAGAGCATGTCTCACTGACAGGGGACACAGGAGAGTTGAAGGACAGGGGGTGTGCAATTTGAAAGGGTGTACCCTGTTGTCCTAAAAGCAACATGAAGTAAGTTGTTGTAACGTGGTCTGTAGATTTGGGACCTTCATGGCCATGTTTATTCAGCAATTGAATCTGTAGAACTTGCTCTGACGCACACAGTACCTTCTGTACTATCTGAGCTATATGTCAGTCAAATCTCACGGCAAACATGATACACATCAAGATTCAGCAAAACTTTTCAAGGATATCATTATTTACAATGTCCATCATGAATAAACATTCATAAAATTGCTTAGAAATGACACAAAAGATGCTCCTACAAAACAAATATCACTGGAATAATTTGATACTGAAGGAAATTTAAAATCTGAGAAGTATCGTGATTTTAAGTTTCCTTCAGTATCAAATTATTCCAGTGATACTTGTCTGTATATCCATGTGTACACTGGAAATAATAACTGCTAATAGCTAATTCGCCATTTGCGTAATGTTGCCAGTTTGCCAAAATGTAAACAAATATAGGCTAAAAAAAATGTTGCCATAAGCTTAACTCAACAACTTCATGGCTTTCTGTTTGTCTCAGTCACTCTTGACAAAAAGTTAACTATTCAGTTACTTTCATAATCCATATGACAAGACTATGGGATTAAAGGGCAAAAACATAGACACAAAAATTTACCTTAGGGTTTGATTATGTGTAAATAACAAGGTCTCACATCTCTTTCCTTTCCAATTTGAAGTGTTTTTACAGAGCTTAATAAAATCCAGAGTCAAAACCACAGCAGTGTAATATTCCACCTTCTCCACAGGAATGCTCAGACTTCATTCAGCTAGTTTTTCTTTCGGCATTCCTCAGTGGGAGTAACACACCTGTGGGCGCTGTAGTATTCCACCACAGCACTGACCTGCCTACCTGCACACGGTGGTAGGGTTTCAGCAGTGATGTGGCCTCCTGTAATAAGATCCACAGTTCTTTAGAGAGGAAAGGAGAGTGATACTATCCCTCTCGCCAGCCTGTCATCTGGACTGGGACAGCTTGGATCGCGTACAGTCCTTGCCTAGTTCTGCATGGGAGACTGCAAGGCACAATAGAGGTCCTGTGAGCTAAACATAATACCCCGCTCCTTTTATTAGAGACAAGAAAATCTGCTTACTCACCCAATAAATTAATAACAGAGACATGAAGCAACTTAGGATCCTGCAGATAGAGTGTGGCTGCAGGGTTTTTAAGAAAATGTTTCCATAAGGGTCCAGCAAAATAACAAAACTGTTTGTGGATATTAAAAATCTCCCATGGTGAACGCCTGGACTGATTTTATGTCAAACAAATGCCTGTTCTGCAAATGCACAGCCGCTGTAGTGCTGAGTTTTTGTCCCAGGGGTCAAGGCTTCAGCTTCAGAGGTCAAGTGTTCACTGTGCAGCCGCTAATGGACATCCAGTAGCCTACACCACAAAGGCAATGATGCTACACTGAAACTAAACCACACGTATATAACTCTGTTAATGATTTCCCCAGACAGGACGCCCTGCAAGCTTTGTCAAATGTTCTTTAAGTGTGTTAGCAAGGGAATGAATGTGATTGTGTGTGGAAATTGACATTTGAGGTGAAGTATACAAATGTCTCTGACTTAAAATTTTAATTTAACAATGATGTACCATGTTTCAGTATTCTCTCAGGTAATCATAGAAGATCCAGATTTGGCCAGCATAATAAAAAAACAACAAAAGCTATGAACAATACACTGGAGACACTGAGGAAAAAAAAGTTTGAATCCCTTGAGCTGTCTCTCAGACAGATGCAGATGCAGCAGACCGTAGGCAATGGGTCAAGCTCATCTAACACGCATGCAGCACTTCCAGAAATAACCCCAGCTGCCCGTGAGGGTTGTCTCATTCTCACAAACAATGTTTCCCTCAGTTTACATGAACACACTCATTTACAGACAACGTAGAGCTGGGACAATTTGTTAATAAATCAAATGTGTTGTGTGTTGATATTAGTCAACAGAAAAATGTGAAAAATGCTACACATTCCCAGGTTACAGTGTCTAAAACGGAAAGACTCATTCTTCTATTTTAAATATTCAAGTTCTGAACTGTAGGTAGGAAAAATCAGCACATTTGAAAATGTCGCTCTGGGTTCTGTGAAGTTGTGACTGGACCTTTTCCACATCTTTAGTCATGTCATTGACCATATGATTTAAAAATAACTGTGAAAACAACTGTTAGTTGCACCATTAGAAAAAAAAAGCACAATGAAATTAAACTGCAGATAGAAGACAGAAATAAGGAACGTACAGTGGCTGAGGCCTAAAGCTGAGGTTGAGAGAGTAAGGCAGCAAAAGCAGGGCTGCATCAATTGTTTGGTTTCTAAAATGCCAGAAGATATATGAAAAAATATCGATCTCATTTTCTTAGCTCTAAGGTGATGACTTGGCCAACAGTCTAAAATGTATGTGTGTGTGTGTGTTGTGTTAGGAACATAGATAATACCGAAGCTCTGTATCCACCATAAGTAACCTAATCTGTGACCACATCTGACCCAGTGTGGTTTTAGCAATGTTAGACAAACCAGGGCAGGAGGACTGTCAGTACTGCTTCATGTCAAAGAGAAAAGATGAGCAGCAGCAGCAGCACTGCTCCTCTGCCCTACTTCACACAAATCACCATTTTGTTATGTGTTTATAATGCTGTGCCACATGGCAATTATAGAACAACTTCCACTGGGACTTCTAAACTCTGTGTGTGTTCATCTCCCGCCCATACAATTTCTATCTTGCTGTCACATTCACACATTTTTGACTTTTTCCGATTTGTAGATTTCATATTTCACATTCTTACCTTGACGCACAGTTTTCAACCTGACGGGATCACTGTAGCACTTAACCAAAGATAAAATGTCATAAAGGGGTAATCCAGACACGGGGAGCCCCTCAACCTCCAGGAGCAAATCCCCTTGGCAGAGTTTACCGTCCTGGTGAACCACAGCATCCTTTTTAACTTGCCCGATGTAGGGAAACTCTCCATTCTCAGCTCCGCCGCGCAACTCCACATTCAGCTCCCCAGACGCGTCCCGGATAACCGCGCACTCGCTCACTTTGGTGATCCAGTGGTTCTTCTTCTGAATGACTTTTGACATGATGACACAGGAACAAACCAAATCCGTTAGTTCCGCGAAATGGTGAAACAGTCAAACCATGCATGGCACAGAGACAGTCCCAACAGACAGAAAACTTCGAGGTGTTTGGGTGTCTCTCCAAGCTGGCACATTTTCACCTTTCTCCTGAGCCAAGGCATGCTGCTCCCAGTGCATGCAATAATCCCGGTGGGTCAAAATCCAGATTGTTGTTGTTTCCGCATCTTTAGCAACAGCACACGCTCTGGTTCCTCGCTGTGGGATCTAAACCGCTCTCTGATTGCCTGGTTTATATTCACAAGCTCATGTCCTCGTTAATCGTCTAGTTTTGTCTGCTCATTTGTCGAAAAGATCCACTTTTTTAAACTTTCCACGAGAAGAAAACCGATTACTTTTACCTATGCTGTGAGCAGCTTTCCACACAACCGGCGGCGCCTTTAAGCAGGTAACAAGTTCATCCTATTTGCTCCTGTATACTGGAGATGGAGAAACAGTGAAGGGGGCGCATGCGTCCAGCTGCTACTCCGCAAGGGAAAATCCTGCCCGAGCCCACACCTACCGGGTACTAAAGCTCCTCCCCGCCCACCGGCCCACAAGTGTTCCTAACCGGCTTTATAGCGATCTCCGCATCTAATCCCCCCAGGAGCGTCAGCATGTAGTCGTTATTCATAAATAAAGGAAGCACACTACAGGTCTCTGCACAGAACAGAGCTGCAGGTTTATTAATGTTATTGGTTCAAACTACAAACAGCAAATGAGTCCTGAAGAGTAGTAGTAGTTTCAGCACATTCAGATATTAAAGGAAAAGTACTTCAAAGTACTTAAGTAAAGGTTCTTAGTTAAAATCATTCACAGTTTCCAATAAAGTTTCCATACTGCAAAATGTAAGATGTGCTATTGAAAATGTTGTAAGTTAGGATTTATTTCTTTAATAGATCATCATTTATAATTTTATATCAGAAACACACATGAGGGACAGGTGCATGTTTACTACTGTGTTGCACCACCTCTTCTTTTAGCTGCACAGTGTCAGCGTTTAGGACCCCAGCATACCAAGTTTTAATAGCAAAATAATTTTCCTATTCTTGCTTGAAGTAGGATTTCAGCTGCTCAACAATTTGGGGCCTGCAATATCATGTATGTATGAATGTAAAAACAGTGTTTAGGTTTTTATCTTGTTCATTTTATATTTTTATTAGCTTTTTAACTAGAGTGACTGCGTTTTATTCTTGAACTGAAAAATTGCACCTTAATTTCGTTGTACAATGTCTCATTGCTACAATGACAATAAAGACTCTGATTCTGATTCTCGCCTTTGTTGTATTTTTCACTTCATAATGCACCAAATGTCTTCACTTGGTGACAGGTCTGAGCTGCAGGGAGACCAGTTTAACACTCACACTATAGGGCTATGGTGTTATAATATGTGCAGAATGTGGTTAGGCTTTGTCTTTGGCATACCTGGAAAACACAGATGAATTGAAGCGCAAAAGTGTACGTATATATATTGTTCCATTAATGGTGCCATCAATGTGCAAGTTTCCCACACCGTGTGTACTACTGAAACCTCCCACCATCAACGATGCAACAGTCTGTTGATAAAAAGCTGGATGATTATTTTTCTCTTTAGCCCAGAGGATGCAACATTCATGATTACCAAAAACACTTTCAAATTTAAACTTGTCAGACCACAGGACAGTTCCCACCTCACCTCAGTCCAACTTAAAGCTACAATATGAAAATTTTAGGAATCAAAACAACTGTAGCCTCTCTGGAATGACGTTTCTATACCCAATCATGATACTGACCTGTTGCCAGTGAAGAATTAATTGTTAGAAATTGCATTGCACTATTTTTCCAGTTTTTCTTGCTCATTTTCAAAATAAGCATCTTTTTTTTGGAAAAACAATCAAATATCTTCAATCTTTCAATGCTATATGTTATCTTTGTGCTATTTTCAAATGTAGCTTTTAAATGATTTACAAATCATTGCAATTTTATTTTCAATCATCATGTATCTTTGCATTTTAGAGTGTCACAACTTTTTTGAAAACAGGGTAGCATAAGCAACACATAAAATATGTATATGTATATGCATAAATTTAGTGTAAACTAGCAGGCCTTTCCGAGGACAAATTAAAGACACACATTTTTAAGTAGTAACTTCACAAACAAGCGTTAAACATATTTGCCAAGGAATACCAATGCTACTTCCATTTTCTTCCAGTAAACATCTTCCTGAAGCAGAGCATGAATGATCTATGTGAGGAAGTCCCCTGAAGTGACTCAGAGAAAGGGTAAATTACACTCTCACAAAGAGAGACACACACATGCAGCCTTATCACAAATGTATTGTGTCCTCATTTCCCATTACACAAGATATATTATTTCATGCTTGTTGTTTAGTCTTTTTTTGTTAAGCTAAAAGATTATTGTGAAATAAGTGTGGTTTGATTTTATGTCATTTCTATTGCTTAACTAGAATTTGTACGTATGTTGCCCTGAAGTCAAAAACAAGGTTTTTTTATTTATAGTTGCTGAAAAGTAAATACACTGACGACACTAAAAAGAAACCAAATGAATTAGACTTCAGATAATGGCAGAAGTCCTCGTTAATGTTTAACACTAACATTACATACAATAACGCAAATACCTGCAGTGTCTGCAGTTTGGAGGGATCAGGTGAGAAGCACGTCACTGCAGGGGGAAACTGGCTTTCTGTGTTTCCTGCCTGTTCAGATAAAGTACAGTAACTGGCACTTTACCACAGCCTGCCGGGGCAATGCCCTGGATTGCAGTGCATAAAAAGCAGCTTTCCATCCTATTTCATCTTAATGTTGAATGCAGAGAATATTCTTGACTCAGCTGTGTTACATTTACATCTCCTGCTTGTCATATAGAAAATATTAATCTCAAAGCTAGAATAAGCTCTTCTATGTTATTAATGTATGATCAGCATTAAAGTCAGTCATATATACCTGTGTGAACATGGCATATATGACACTCATACTTACATGAGTATGAGGACATATGTTGTAAATTCTTAAACAAAGTTGTGTTTCACCGCATCACAGAAAAGCTGTTTCTAGTTGTTTTTTGTGTCTCTGTTCAAACTATAAGATTCAACATTCAAAACTTTATTAATCCCAGAGGGAAATTATGTTGCCATAACAAAGATGCCATCTATATATAATGTGTAGCTAGGACTGATAAATGTGTAAACTGTTCGAGAATTCAATCAGCCTATTTACAGATGACAAGGAAAAGCACCTTAAAAAAATAAAAATAATCATGAATATATTCAGTTTAGCTGCTTCATGACTAGTCAATATGTCTGCTGTGAATGTTTTTATGTACAATCACCAAACTACCACAAAATTGTTTCAACTGAGAGAACAAGTGTGCTAAGACCAGATTTTATGGTGTTGGCCTACTTTCACTCTGTGCAGGTTCAATCAGGTTGAACTTGAAATCACAAAGTTCTCTTATGTACAGCCAGTCTGAGAGTGAAGGTGGACTGGCCTATCGTTCAGAAAACACTAAGTGTTCCTATTCTTATTTTATAACATCATAGAAAATACTCAGCCGAGACGTTTTAATCCTTAGAGCGAATGCAAGTTTGACGAGGATGACTTTTCCCCCAGGTCGCTTGCCCCCCACCTGTCATGATTTTGCCCCCCACTTTGAGAATCACTGGGTTAGACAGAGACAAACTTGTATAATTTTGAAGTTGTTGTTATACTAGTTATTGTTAAGCATTAACTGCACATTGGCAGCTGCAGTTTATGATTACAAAGCTGGACGTGATACCTGTCCCAATTGCTTTTTGCCACATCACACTAGTTAATCTCCACTACAAAATAGTCTCAAAATAGTCACTTAGGAAGATCAAGCCGAAGTCCTGAGATGATACAAAACCAGTGTAAATACTTGTGTTCCTGTGTACTTGCTTTATGGCATTTTGAAATCAGTAAGCAAAGTTGGTTTCTTTGTGATTATTAGTCAAACATGTTATTTTACACAAATATAAAGTAAACAGCAAGACATTCAAATAAGGAAAAGTTTAACAATGAGTGGTATGTGCTTGTGGCAAAGATTGATGAAGTGATGAATACAAAGCCTCCAGCGCTGTGTAACAGACACCATGTTTAGTTTTTATAAGTGACAGTAATTGACTGTCCAAACCATGGGGATGCCATGAGCCAAAAATCAATGCTGTGTAATTAAATATCAACCACCAAGTCAAACATTGTATTGATCTCTTATGTTGGCCTGGGATATAAAAGATACTGCATCAAAGATCTAGCCTATGACAGAGGGACCACATTGGGCTAGATCAACATATTCCCTCAAGTCCTGTCAGTCATCTTCTATAGAAAAATATATTAGTTAAAATTATTTGAAAGAATGAAATGAAACATTTTCTTCAGTAGATTGTTCTTTCTCTCTCCATTTACATTTACATAGATTGAATTACACACACACACACACACACACACACACACACACACACACACAGTGAAATCTTAAACACTAACAGAAACACAACAGCTTTCTAATTCCCAAGGGCTCTCTCTTAAACACAAACAACACCTGGGACAGTTTACAAGTTTACAGGTTCCCAAACCATATGATAATGGAAATAATAAATATGTTTTGAATGAATTTGTAATGAATGATTCTTTACTCAATTAATCATTGTTGCAGCAAACAAACAAACAAAACTGTCTGCTGGAACAATGCTCATGTTAGCTCAAAGGCACTGTTCACTGCTTATATATCTACTTGTAAATTTTCATACAGACTTGGACAGAAAATATGTGGCGGCAACAAACTATGTTTAAAAAAAGTTCAGACGAGGTGGAAAAAGTGGATTGTAATGTTTAACCTGTAAAAAGTAACTTTCTTTTCTATTTTTTGCCTACTTAAAGGCAGTGGGAAGTAATATTTCTGTTAGATATGCACTATATGTCTTTTAGCACAGTTTTTGATAATATTAACTATTTTAGATATTAGATTTACATTTTCAAGTCCAGTCAGTTTGCAGTATATTATGGTTTCAGTTGGCATCTGGTGCATGTGAAAGAAGCGAATGCAACTCAGTTAAAGAGCTGTTCAGTGGTGTTTAGAAAGATTTGTTTCAGCTCCATATTGAAAAATACCCACGCAGGTCTTTGCACTGCACATAATGTGTTTTCTTTTTGCCATATTGAGTACATCAGATCGAGCATATTGACAAGCAGTTTTTTTTTTATCTCAAAAAAAGTATTTGTTTATTCACACGCAATCTGAGAAAACTGCAAAACAACTTCAAGGTATGGAAAACAAAGCGTATTGACACAAAGACAAATTCAGAGAAACATCTGAGGGGCACAGCGTTTGTGTGCGGTGGAACCATGAGAAACTGCCTCATATACACCTGTGAAGGATCAGATGGCTTGAGGGTTTGTTAAATAATGCAGGAGTTACCACCTGAATCTTCATATTCCAGATGTCTCACAGGATACAAGGTCCAAGTCTTGTCATTTAGAGAAGCTTGTAATAGATGCAGAGAGCTGCACTTTAATGAGCATATGTGTATACAGAATTGTGTACACGCATTTGCTCATACTACTGTAACTCAATGATAATGTAGAAAAACGACATGATGGAAACACATAGCTCCGAAAATTGAGGGATCCTGAAAATGTAAAATGCTTATGGTGATTGTCCTGTCAAAATATCTGTCTGTTAAATGCGTCTGATTAATGGTGCAAACAAGATGAAGTTGAAGGCAGATATGGAAACTGACCATCCTCAAAATGACAACAGCATTACATAAAAAGAAGTATCAGCACAGTTGCAACAATGATTTTGACCACTCAGATAAAAAATTAGGGCATTAGTGAGGCCGTACCATCGAAACATGAGAGTGGAGATGGACAGACACACGATGACAAAGTGACAGGAGTTTTCCTGAAGTGGATGTTGTACTCTAACCATCCAAACCCCCTTCCATTACATAAGACACACGCTTGGCTGCGGGCGCAGAAAACAAGGCCTGTCCCGATGCATTGAGCCTTCCCCTTCACTGGTTCTTAACCATGCAGCACACAACAAGAGCAGACAGCAAGCAATATTGAATTATTCAGGCGCAGAGAACATTGCAGCAATAGAGAAGCCGTACAGAAAGGACTGTGTTGACTTTACTCTGTTGAGCAAAGCAATGTGAATTCACAAAAGCAAATGTTTCTCAGTGAGCTGTTTGTTGTGATAGCACTGATTATGGTGTTCATTATGCATGTGATAGCAGGAAACTAGGTGCATTTATGCACAAACAATAGGTAAGTACTGTTTTGAGGTATTTGCTCATTTCCTAGAGGTTCTGAGTACTTTTCCCACTACTGTGTGCACACAAACACATTCCCTGAAGCCACACTAGAATGGATCTGGTTCCTGATGTATTTTATTAGCAGCCATGAGGTTCACATCACCTACACACCTCATACTTGGTTTAAAACTGATTTAACAAATCTGATCATATGACTTTTATCCAACTCTTCATTAGTCAATAGTTCACAGTTACAAAGTTAGAAAGTCCGATGTGGAGAAGTGGACATAAAGTTTAATCACACATCATGAGTTGTTGTCTTAAGGACAGGGTGAATGGGTTTTTGATTTGAATTACCTTGCATATCACATGTTTGATGTCTATGTCCAGCAGCTTACACGGAAAAACTCACCAGCTTCCTTCAGTGAAGTCCACTGTGTAATTTTTCTATTTTTAATGGAAATAAAATCTTAATGTGCTATTAATGTCCCCTGGTTCTGGAGATTATGTTGAAATTCACTTCTAAATGTGCCCTGTAGATGTGTATATTAGAGTTATTATAAACCCCTAAAATATCCTAAGGTCAACCAAAACCTCAATTCTGCAGGATAAACTGTAAATGTATGTTAATGTCCAATCCAGTCCAACAAGCCACTCCCCTTTTTTATATTCTGTCTATCCAATTTAATGGTGTGTGGATGATGAAATAAAGGACATTTCAGCCTTTGAGGCTTCTTCAATCTACCTGACAAAGGCTGACAGTTTAATAACAGAAGGTACAGTCTTGCATTTAGGACAGACGTGCATACAAAGAGTTTTTATTTAGAAATTTAAAAAAATGTGAAAATGAATTAAGTGAAATTGTTCAGATGTACATTAATATAAAGATACTACTGAGTCAGTAGTAAATAATGTTAAATATGTAGTACCTTAAGAAATAAGACATTGCAAGTCATTAGTACTGACTTGCAACGTCTTATTTAATCTACTTCCTTGCATCAAGACATTGACATTGATATCTGAGATTCTTCACAGCAGTCATCAAAAAAGTGTTTTAATAGTTCTGAAATTATCTCCCGTCAAACATTACATGCAGTAAACTTTATAAATATCGTATATCCTCTCGAGGTCATAATTAAACTTCATACTCTAATATTTTGTGACATAATTACAGTAGGCATTGTCAGAATATGCTAAATTAGCATGCAGAGCTTTACTATGTATAAAATAGAAATCAACTGGAATATTTAATTATATAAACTCTTCATTGCGCTTTTCATCTGGAATAAATGACATGCAATCAATTTTTTCATTTTATTCACATCCGAACAAACAATAACAATTTCTTCTGCCTGTGATGTTTGTCTCCATTTAATGTAATAAACATTCTTCATGTGATTATTTACATCTTGCAATTATATTCAACTAATCAGTTTCACTAATCATTTTTAAATCTTGTGTGGGCAACAGACCCTTTTTGGGGTAAAAAAAAGAAGAAAAAATGTGTTGTTTGGTGTACCAGAAGTGACGCTTCTTTCTGTTTCTGGGAGTGATAGTCACTTAGCTAACCAGGAAAATTTAATTTGAAATATGCCTGCTGAAGTAAAATGGATCCACTAAAGGCCACAAGAGAGCATTCAATTCAATTAAGTTTTATTTATATAGTGCCAAATCACAACAAACGTCATCTCGAGGCACTTTACATTGTAAGGTTTAAGACCTTACAGAATATAAGTATAAAGAGAGTACTGTGGAAAACCCAACAGTCCCACTTGAGCAAGCACTTAGGTGACAGTGGAGAGAAAAAACTCCCTTTAACAGAAGAAACCTCCAGCAGAACCAGAAGGGGGACAAAGAGGAAGAAGCAGAACTACAGGAAAGAGAAGACACACAGTTAACCCTCAGGGCACCCTCAAAATGACTTACCATTCTTTAACCTTGGGACCCTAATCAGGTCCCCTCTTAAAAGTGTCATAAAAATGTGAAAAATTATTATTTTTTCACTTCCAGTGCATCAGATCTTTCAACCGCTTCAGACCTAACCATAGAAATATAGTTTATTATTTTTTTTATGTTTTTATAACCTTTTGTCATACGAACCCCTGATTTTTTCAATAGGAAAAACACAAAATATGCAATATTTCCCAAAACTTCAAAGTGAAAAGTGGAATATTTGGGATGAGGTTATTACTGCCTTGACTAGGTTAATAATTAATATCAATATTGATTTTGATGCATTATTATTTTTGGAGCAATAAGAGATTATTCTAAAAACTTAAATTTTTTACCCTTGGTACCCAACACAGGCCCACATAGACCCATGTGTCATAAAAATGTAACATATAATTGTTTTTTTTTCTTTCAATGCATTAAATCTTTTAAACAACTTTAGACTTAATCATAGATATAGAGTTTATTATTATTTTAAAAAATTGTTTTTAGGTTTTTATGCCCTCTTTGTCTTTATATGTCCTGTGTTTTGTTATGTGCTGGAATTCAAAATGTAAAGCATTAATGACAGATCACTGTGAGGTACAGTCAGCCCCAAAAAGAAAGCAGCTTAGAAACTTATTTATTCACACCACTCTTTTTCATCAATACCAGCACATCAAAACACCTTTTTTATGGTGTTCAGCTTTTTTTTTATTGCCATGCATTTTGCAATTATAATGGGAGTCTATGGGCCCAAATTGGGCCCGAGGGTAAAGAATGGGGGTAAAATGCAAATCCTATTCTATACACCTTGCAATAGAGGGGACAATGGGATTTTATAAATAATAAGATTGATTAGATTTTTTATTACACTTGTTACACAGTATGAGACACATTTCCCATACATAGCTTTGTCTTTTGCCTCTGTGGTGAGCGTTAAAAATAGAAAAATTAATAAATAATATCTTAAATGTAATGCATTTAGGCATTTGGTCAGATACATATCCCCATATGGGATAACAATATTTCCTAATTTTACATGGCCCTATTTGTATTAAAACAGGTTTTTTGGTTTGTGAACAGTAATGATCTCTCTCTTTTGCTTTTCCAGTTCTTTGTTTCATGTCTCTTAAACTGATCTTGGCTGTTGCTGCAGCAGGGTTTAGGACAAAAAAGACTTCAGTAAACTCAAAATAAGTGTGAAGAATGTGATTTACTTCTCAGGAGACAAAGTATAGACAGTTGTGATCAACACTGGTTTTCTTCTGGATAGACCTTTAGAACAGCATATGTCTGAGGCTTTGGGAAATACTGTCAGCACAGTTCAAGACCCATTGCTGGGATATTACAGTGCAGAGCACCAAAGCACTTATTAGAAAAACAAAGAAAAAACAAGGTCAGGAATGACAGAGATAACAATAGAACTGGTACAATGAAATTTCCATTATCTGTCTTCAGAGATGAGTCAGCCTATTATTGTGAATACCACACAGAGGATGTTTGGTGGGTGCAAGGATATAGAAGTTTGTTGTCCAGGATGTCACAAAACTAAGCAATTAGAGGAGGATGCCTTTTTAAAATGAGGATATCCTGTGCACACAATCCTGTCATGCAATGGACGTATAAAGAAAAATTCCTGCACACTTGTTCTCACTTTACTAATGAAGTTTCAGTCCTCAGCTCTTCTGAGAATTCTGGTACTTTTAGTAACAGTTAAAACCTACACACCTGTCATTAAGATTGTGTGAAAGAACTTTGTTAAAATCTTGGTGTAAAGAGCTCAGGCATATACATCTTTTAGAGTGAAAACATTCCTTTAACCTGAAAAGAGCAGTTTGATATTTTGAAAAGCATGCTTATACTGTATGCTTTAGTGAGTGAGATCATTTTGATAGTTTTCTGCTATAGCCAGCTGTTTAGCTTAATTTAGAGCATTTTGCAGTGGGCCACATTATGTGCCACTAACCTTTTCTTTGCTGACAACATGTTGAGGCTCCAGAGCAGCCATGTCTCCTAAAAATTATGTTTGTATAAGATGAAACTGCAATCCCGATTATGTTTTGATACAGAGCGTATTTGTGATTTGTGACCGGATTAAGTTTTCTCTTAATATAATGATCATTATGTCCACAGTTAATGTAAATGACATGTTGATACTGAACGTATCAATGAAATATTCACAGGCAACGTATTTTTGACGGCCAAAATCTTTGATCAACAAGCGGTTTTCTGTCGGCTAAAATACCTGACATTGCATTTTAGCATGCAGACATATGAGTGTAGCTTTATTAAAGTGTTTTATGGTTTGGATCAGGCATCACAGCGGTGGCTTAGGGTCAGGAAAAGTGGGCTGTGGGCTGGTTAATAGAAAAAAATTCACTTTACACACTCAACATCTACAATACAAATGAAACCAAAACACGATCTTTATCTAATCCTAACCTCAGTACTTTTCTTGCCTAAATGCAACCTCACTGGCAACTTTGGTCTTGTACTCGGGTCTCTAACCCAGACCTACACTGTGAATGATAAATGTAGTGCATCATTCACTCACATATGTTTTTGAGTTGTTGTACTCAACCCAATTCTTGTGAACGTGATATCCAAGGAAAGCTTGAAGGAAATTCCTTCAAATCTGGCAGAACTGTCAACTTCGACTCAGTGATGAACTGATTAGATTATGGTGGCCAAAGGTCAAAGGTCAAGGACACATTGACTTCATGTTCATGCAGTTCTTGTAGCCCATTCTTGTGAATGTGATACGTGAAGAATGCTTTGAAAACTTTCTTCTTCTTCTAGAGTCAGTGATGAACTGATTTGTTTTTGGCCAAAGGCCAAAGGTCAAGGTCACGGTCACCTCATGTCCATCCAATTA
>JAUBNQ010000026.1:16271757-16302766 GCA_032353495.1 Ctenopoma kingsleyae | reverse complement strand
CACAAAACAGATATTTTTACATGTTATTGCTCACAGACAAGCCATAGATTACACATATCCTCACCATGTTGTATGATGTAACTTAATAGGTAACTATAATGTGTTACCAATGTTTTTTTGATGTATTTGTCTTTACACACATAACAATTAGTGATCATACACAGTGAGGAAGATGTTTTTGCAATCTATCCTTCGCACCTGATGATTTTTTTTTACTGTCATTAAATTCAATGAAAGACTAAAACAATGTCTCGCACTATTGGGTAGTGCCCACATTTATGGGAGGAACAGGGACACCGTCTGCACACTGCACATTGTGCTTCCTTTACTGATAGACTGTGAATACAGTAAATATCAACACATTTTTTCTAAGCAGATAAAATACAAACAGTCATGATTTTTCATGTCTTTATTGAACACATCCATGAAATTACAAACTAATGATGGAAGTAAGTGAAACAGTTTTTAATAACTGGTTGAACCACCTCTGGTAGCAAGAACCACAAGCAAGCGCTTCCTGTAGCTATAGCTTCCTCCACCATACTTCACCGTTGGGATGGTGTTTTCATGTTGGCTTGCTGCTCACTTTTTACACCATGCATATTGCTGTGAACAATTAATCAAGAAATTGTTCACAGCAACACTCCAAGTATTGTGGAGTGTCAGGGTGGTCTTTGGCAAATGTCAGGTGTGCTGCAATGTTTCTTGGGAGAGAACTTGTATGGTGAAAGTTTTCTACTTTAGGGCCCGGACAGTTAGTCATCATGGAGGGGATAAAATCAAACCCATTGCAAATTAGGCATTTTGGCAAAATGTACAAACTTCCAGCTGTTTGCGGTAAACAGATCGAACAACAACAATTTAAATATCTCAACACAACTGATGTTTCAAGTAATTCTTCTAAATTCAACACAAAATGCAGCTTTTAATTAACTGCAGTCTCAAAATTATGCAACCCCTTCACAACAAGTGTCTTTATAACTTAGTAGAGTACTCTTTTGCTGTTTTGACTTGCTGTAAATGTGATGCATAGCCAGACATAGCCAGAAGTTGGCAGCGTTCCTGAGGAATCTTAGCCCATTGCTCATGGGCCTTGTTCTCCAGTTCACTAACATTTTTTGGCTTGCATGCTGCAAGTGCCTTCTTCAAATCCTACCACAGCTTTTCTATGGGGTCAGTGAGGTGACAGTGATAGCTACCCTAGAATCCCGCAGGATTTCCTCTGCAACAACTCCTTGGTGGACTTTTGCTTGTGATCATTATCCCATTGGAAGGTCCAATGAAGCCCAATCTTCAGCTGCCTCCTGTCTGGAGCAAAGCAGCTCCAGAGCATTACCAAGCCACCACCTTGCTTCACCATAGGCAAGGTATTTTTCTCAGAATACTGTATGCTTCATTCTTTTTTCTGCATACATGCTGCTAATCCGTAGGCCCCAAAGTTTCATAGAACTCAGCAGAACAGAAAACAGCATACTGGAGCTGACTTTTTCCTGCTTTTGGGTCAGTAGTGGTGTATATCTTGGGGTTCTGGCATTTATTATGAGCCTTACTCTGCAAACTGAAACTGAGCCTTTCTGTGCAAAGTGGCTGTTGCCATCAAGTCCTGCTGCAGGTCTTCTACAGTCACTCATGTATTTTTCTCTATCTCATTTTGAGTCTGCAGTTGTCATTACATGTTACATTTTGTGTTGAATTTGGAGGAACCACCTATACCGTTAGTCGTGTTAAGCTATATTTCATTTCTTCATTGCAAACAGCTGAACATTTGTACATTTTGCTGATACACCTACTTCGCAATGGGAATTGAATTGTTTTGAATGCAACTGTAGGAACAGTACTTGAGTAGATGTGTTTAGCTAGCTAACACCTCTGTGTACATGTAAGAATCCATTACACTACCAGGGGTAGTTTAGACCAGTGATTCTCAAACTATGGTGGTACGCGGGCTCCCTCTAGTGGTACGCAGGAACACCTGAGAATTTTTGACGAAAATTAAATAATAACATTAAAGACGCTGATGACTATAGTTTACAGGTGAACAAAATCTTAATTTATAACCTCAGTTGTTTGTTTCATAGTTGTTTGTTTACAAAGTTAAACCGCTGAAAGGCATGCTTTGTATATTTGATATTGGTATATCACACACATACTGTACTACACACACACACACACACAAACACACTGAGTAATGTCTACTTTGATAGTTGCGTGTGATTGGGCCACAGGCAGACAGGCTCCCTCAGCCTCTGCCTCATTTATTTTTAAGTCCAATGCTGCTCTCTGCTGGCGAGGAGCAATTGAGGACACTTACTTTATACCAAAACATCCAAAGGGATACAACCACGAGAAAATAGAAAACATTAATTTATTATGTTAAAGCTGTCACAAAAAAGAGTAAAGGACTCACAGAGCTCTTGAGGGTATATATTATGCTGTCACACATAAAACACATTTTTACTATGTCCTTTTGGTCTCAAATTCGACATTTTTCACCTCCTGTTGTGAAGCCTGTCCCACACATTTTCATGCATATTGTCTCCAGATGGAATCTTGTCATTTCTAATTTGGGGTTCATTGACTTCAAATTCCAAAACATAACTGAGCATAAAATGAGTGAAACTAAATTCTTGTTTTCGTACACTTGTGCATGCGTACACTTAATTGTACGAAGCAACTACTTACAAACATCCAAACATTTAGTATTTGAAGAACGTACAAGCTGGTCAGGATTCAAGGTTGAACATTTGTGGTTTTGGGAGTCAGAGTTTGTTTGAGTGATAACTTCCCTTGAGTCTCATTTCCTGCAATCATTTCTCCTCTTCATATCCTTCTGTTGATGACACATACCTCACAACACTACAAGCTTCTTACGTGAATACTGGCTCTAATGTGCGTCTCTCAGGAGAAGCTTGTCTGTTGCATCTTTTTCAACAGCCTCATTTTTCATAAACACATTTTTCTACTTTAGTTTGTTTTGATGGCCAGTAAATGTTGTAATTGCTGCATGGGATTTCTGTACAACCAATGAATCATTTTCCAAGACCCACGTCTACATTTCCCATGCCCACCAGTGGAGTTGACTTGCTGCAGAGGTGGGAGGCCAAACAGGAGTGACGCATGGGTCTCACTCGGCAGTGTGGGAAAGAGACCTGTGTGCATCCATTTAGCCAGGCAGTCAAATGTCAAAACATTGTCCCTATAGGATCTGTCAGAACAAACCTATAAGACCTAATTGTTGGATAAATGAGACAGGTTTACAGGCAAGTGTACTGGCCTATCATCTTATATCATCTTATAGCTGCGTACATAAACGTTTTCCATTGATAATGGTTCAAATGCAATGTGAAAGAAGTTGTTCATACTGAAGAACCCTGGGAAAATTACCACACAACAGCTTTTTAATGCCTTATAGGGCATTTTTTACTGCTGTACTTCAGTGTCACAGCTCTCATCTCCTTTCCATCAGCACATAGCAGTGGTTTTAGTGATAAAGCACTAATAAAACCAGTGTATGCAATCTGCTCAGCAAGTTAATAAAAATAGTGGTGCAACTAATAGCTAAATCACTGTTTAGCTGGTAGCTGTCTGCAAGAATTAATTCTTGCAGTACTGCAACCAATTATAGTGACTACGGTATTATTATAAAACCCTTTTTTTGTTTAGACTATATTTAGGATCTTAGAGCAGTTGGTTAAGGCTAAGAAAAATATGGTCTAGTTTACTACAAAAATGTCCACAGTGACTTCAGGAACAATGTGTTTGTCTCTACTTGGGCAAAACCACAATCTTTCATCAACACTGACCAAAGTGCCTTTGTTGCCTCAATCAAACCACAGCCTGGGAATGGAAAAATAAGTGTAGTAGTACATGGAAGGTGATTTCTAGGAGGCAGCATTTTTGACTGTCACATTAATTTAAAATATTTCTTATTATAAAAATATTAATAACCACTTCAAAACAAATGGAAAAATAGAGGCATTTTTTATAGTTTGATAATCTTGAGTTGCACACAAGAAAATTATTTCAAAAAACATGCATTAGTGTTCAATTTTGGTGCCATACAGTGGTATTCTAGCTTATTACGGCATCTATAAGCCCTGCATAAGCATGCCATCATTTCCTGGAAGCACTGACTAGAGGGAATAGCTTGGTGACTGACCTCTTACCACTGTTGTAGCTGTCTGTGCTCCTGTCTGATGTGGACGCTCACATATCTGTGTGTCAGTATAGTACCAACACATGACCCCATCCTGACAGGCCAGAGACTGTGGGAAACCTCCCTGTGGTAAAAACCCAGTGAGAACTCTTAAAGAAGGATTAGGTATTAGCCTTGTTGAGTCTGAATATTGTGGTAAGAGGTGCAGAAACACACACACACACACACACTGCACACTGCCAGTCTCCTGCACTACATACTGTAATCCACTCTACATAGGTTCCATTTCCTGCCAATGATCTCTACCTAAGTCCTTGAACTGAACTTAGAGATGTGTATGGTCCTTCCCTGTTAACCTGTTTATGTGAAAATCTATATTACAGGAGTGCACAACCTTCAGTGGCCTTTGGATAAGGACATAAATCACTAGTGGAGGGTGAATAGAGAGATGTAAACTCTTTCTGCCTCACAGATAGGAATTGGACATCTTAACTCATACTGAGCTATTGAACTTATAATTGAGTTTAGTAAACAACTAAAGTCTCCAGCCTATACGTCAGCAATCTTGGGAGTTTTGCACCCCCTGCTTTCTATCTTTAGATTTATTTTAAGAGGTCAAAGTTTAGGTCACTCATTGGGACCAGTTTATCACAGGAAGGGTTGTGTGACCAAGGTGGAGGGGGTGGGTGAGACACGAAAAGCAGAGCGTGTTTTCAACTGGTCAGCTCCAGGAAAGCTCCCAGCCAGAGTGGCCCATGAAAGAGAGCATGGTGAAGAGGACATGGTATAAAAAGAGCAGAGAGACCTTACAGTACAATGGGAGAGTGGTATGTTTCAGAAACTCAGATTTAATATTTACAACACCAGGAAAACCAACTCTGCTGACACAGTCATCATCAGTGGCCTGCATTTTTCACCTGCTATCAGAGAAGTTACGATGGCACCACTGATGAATTACTGGATGTGTTTGGTTGCTCTGTCATTGACAATGACCACAGGCCTTGCTTTGAGAAGGTAAGAAATGTATTCCTTTATATAAATGCCAGCTTTGCTTAGCAAAACAGAACATCAGTGTGTGTATAACAGCATTAACATGAAAGTAAAAGTGCTACAGCGAAACAGTGATGGCAAACAACTAAACAAATAAAGACAGGAAAACAAATGTGTTTTATTGGTTCATTATAAACCAAATGTTTTCAGCAATAACTTAACATATGTTTGTGCTTATTTTTTGGCTGGGTGCTGAAAGCAGGCAGTCTGTACTTTATTAAAGACTCATTGTTATACTGGGATGATGACCAGGCATATGTATCAGATATATAGCATGGAAAATTTATTTCACAGACCTGTTTAGCATTTCATCTTTGGTTTTTGACACAGTCACCATTCGTCTTTCAATGAACTTGATTTCTGTTGCATGACGATGAATTTTTCCATTGATTCTGTTTCCAGAATTGCGCTGAAGAAGATGCCATCTATCAGACAGACACTACAAGAGATGGGTGTTTCTGCAGAGCAGGTGTTGACTGAGCTGACACAGAGGAGCCCAGGTGACAGGAACAACGGGACTGTTCCCACACCTTTAACCAACTACTTGGATGTGAGACACTTTTTCGTATTGTCTATCATTAGAATATATACATTAACATTTCTATTTGCTTATGTGTCACAAACAAAGAATGTTTTAAAGACGTTTGTCTTTAACGTTAAAGCAGCCAACAGTCCAAGTCCAAGATCAGTTCTCTGCTATGAGTGTCTTCAAGAGTATCTAGTTGCCTTTGAATTTTTACTTCAACATAATCATTGTCTATGAGTCATACTCTCAATGTCATATTTCCTACTCTCTAATCATATTTGTGCCTTACTGGATATGGAAAATGGGTTTTGAAGGAATATTCAAACCGCATAAAAGCAACAGAAGAACTTGCTGGTTTAGGAAAGCCAGAATTTGTGCATCAAATTGATGTTTATTTTGTTTTTCGTCCCCAATAGACACAATACTTTGGGGAAATCAGTATCGGTTTTCCAGCCCAGATGTTCAATGTGGTGTTTGATACAGGTTCGGCCAACCTGTGGGTGCCCTCGCAAAAGTGCTCACCGTTCTCCACAGCATGTTGTAAGTGTCCATGTGAATACATACAAGCAGGAAAATTATATTCAAAACTATGTGAAATGACACTGAACAATATATAAACCACTATATAGTATGAACATCTGAACCAGCAGCTCTCATCAGCTTTCCAGTGAGTTTGAGCTCATTGTTAAACTGTATTGGTTAAGTCTTGATGCTCTTGTAGTTAGTAACTAGCTGATGACTGTAGAGGAGCCTTAACCAGCAGTTATTGGACAACAAAAATGGAGCTGAAAGAAAATTGGACTTAAATGTATCAGGTGGACACAAATGTGACTCCAAATGATTGATCATTTTGCTTGTTGTTTGTTGTAAATAAGCAATTTCTGCACAGGTTTTCCATAGCAACTTAAATGGGGGACATGTCAGTGCTTCTGGTCTCTGTATGGCCAAACAATGGTGCTACTGCAGACTGAAATAAAGTAAAAGCTACTTCAGTTAAAATCACTTTAATCAGTTAAAGTTTCCCAGATACAAGCTTGTTGTTGATACAAATGAATTTTGAACTTTCAGTTATTCACAACAGATACGATGCCTCAAAATCCCAGACTTACGTTGAGAATGGAACCGGGTTTTCCATCCAGTACGCTTCTGGAAATGTCAGGGGATTCCTGAGCGAGGATGTGGTTGTGGTGAGTTTAAAATCAGCACTGTAAAATACAGGATTTTATTAGACAAATGCCTGAACCTCTATTACATATTAAAACTGCAACCACTGACTTCCTACGTGTTTTTTATTATGGCAGGTTGGTGGTATTCCTGTGGTACAGGTGTTTGCTGAAGCGACCTCACTCTCTGCAATGCCTTTCATCTTTGCCAAGTTTGATGGAGTTCTAGGGATGGGTTACCCCAGCATGGCCATCGACGGTATCACACCCGTGTTTGACCGCATCATGTCTCAGCATGTTCTCGAGGCAGAGGTGTTCTCTATCTACTACAGCAAGTGGGTTGAACTGACTCAACTCATTATCTTCATGAAACAATTGAACAAAATGTGTTTTGTTTTGCTCCAGTGATACAGAGTGATACAACTATTCATTTTTATGTAGTCGGTGCCAAGGCCTGAACGAATCAAACATTGCCTCGCCTCTGTGGTGTTGATGGACAAAATACCACTGGTAAAGAAAAAATGTCCTCAGAGGAAAGTTTGGATCTGGTTGTGTTTTGAGAAAATATACAAGAATTTATGTGTAATTTTTCTAACTTTATCTGATAATTTTTATCCATCTATTATATTATGTACAAGAAAAAAGAATGTTTTCCTTTTCTGTGGGAAACATCACAAAAATCCGAGGTCATAGGTTTTAACCCTAGCTAAAGAAGCACGTAATCACTCATGAAAATCAAAAACACGAAAACTAAAATCACAGTTTCCATACAGAAAATCTGAACATGCAGAGCAAAGTCGGTTTGACTGGCTTTTTACGTATTGTTTTCAGGGATCCAAAACGGTCCCCAGGTGGAGAGCTGGTCCTTGGAGGCACAGACCCAAACTACTACACTGGAAGCTTTAATTATATTGACACCAGAGAGCTGGGAAAATGGGAAGTTACCATGAAAGGGTAAACGTTTATACTATACTTTATACTTTATACAGTATATAGTGGTATTCTGTACCCATTTGGAAATTAGTTTTATTTTGCACCTCTCCTTTTATTTTTTTCAGTGTTTCTGTGGCGAGGGAGAAGATGTTTTGCACTGAGGGCTGCACAACTGTGATCGACACAGGCTCCTCCTACATCACAGGCCCGGCCTCCTCTGTTTCTGTGCTGATGAAAACCATCGGCGCTCAGCTGGATGAAAGTGGAGTACGTTTTTACACACGCAACACTGTTTCCCACAAAAAAAGCATATGTGTGAAAAAAATTCATGAACCATCATCACCCATTACTTTGTGTTGTTCATTAGTACAAAGTCAACTGTGACTCTGTCAAGGCGTTGCCCAGTATCACTTTCCACATGGGTGGCCAGGAGTACTCACTCACTCAAGAGGATTATATCATATGGGTAAGAGATGTTGAATGATTTCAATGCAAATATGCAGTGAAACACAAATAAGTATGTATATTCAAATACTGTTATTAATATATATATCATATATATATAATCATGAAAAATAAACTTTATATCTTTATATTAATTATTTCTTTCTTTCTACCCTTTTGTTTATAATATTAAACCTTTAATGGCACTGGATTCATCTGAAACCTACAGTAACTATTTACTTAAATTCTATGAGCAACCCAAATGATTAACCTAGAAAATATGACACATTACACACAGGTGTTTTCAGTTACGGTATGAGGCTTGCTCAAGCTGAGCTGCACAAGGCTAAACATGCTGGGATTTCAGCTCGCTATGATGATTAATGATTACTTGTCTCAAACAAAGCTGAGAGAAAAACTGTTTAATGAGACTGTACAAGACAATAACTTGTGCAAACAAATATTTTGCTGGTAATGCATCTGTTCTTTTACACAAGTAGAATTTTGAAGGCAAGATTTTTGTATTTTTGAGTAGTTTTCCATTACAACAGTGCTATTTTCACTTATGCAAAGAGTCAGAGTACATTTCTTCTTCCAACACTGGTTGGTACATTGATTTATCATAATAAATGTGATTACTCCTTTTGTCCAGCAATCACAGATCCGAGGAGATGTCTGCATCGTCACCTTCAGGGGCTTGGATGTGCCACCCCCTGCAGGACCCGTCTGGATTTTGGGAGCTACCTTCATTGCCCGCTACTACACAGAGTTTGACCGTCGCAATAATCGTATAGGGTTTGCTACAGCAGTCTGACAGGAAGTTGTTCATCAGCCACGACTATTTTTCTCTTTCACTGTTTTGATGTTGAATCACCATTTTTTCTTGATAACTCTTTGGCCAATCTTCCCTTCCCCAAAATTTGGGTTTTTTGATAACTCTTGATAAAAAAAGTCTGTTTCATAAAGATTGTAAAGAGTACAAATAAAGACACTAACCCTTTGTACTTACTGTCAGTCCTACGAACTGCACCGGACACTGTTTTTATTTATAACTATTTACTAGGACTTGGACAGTTTTTGTTTTTCTGACAGTCTGCTGATTATTATAATACAGCATCAATAGAAATCCATATCTGTATCATATTGACGTAACAAGAATAAACTTGTTTACTTGGTTTTCAGTTTAATTAAATCCTGACTTCAATAAATAATTTTTGCATTGTTTCTTCTGTCTGTCAAATGCATTCTGTGGCCACGTGGAAAGTAGTCACGGAGTTATTTGTCATTGTTTATGAATAACTGGATCTATTTTTACACAAATACTACTACACTTCACTTGATGTGGAATCACATTGTTCTCCCACTGAAGCCTCCTCTGTACAATGTGGCTTTATCTTTAGTAATCAAGCGTTACAGTAGGAATGAGTGCCTTATATAATGTCATTATATCTTCTAAATCACATGATCCCTTTTCAAGTTTTTGTGCAGCTTTGGATCTTTAATAACAGGGGACTTTAATTTTAAACTACAATTTAGATCTGATATTCAATTTCTCCATATCAGTGTAAAGTTCATCATAAAAAGCATTTAGGAGTAAACATGCAGCTTCAGGGTGATTTCAAGACTGACTAGACAAAGACGGTTGCCACTGCTTAGTTAGCAGGAAGAAGGGACACAAAGATAACAAAACAATAAAAGCAGACATATTCATCAGATGATCTTGTCAGATCTTTTTGTCTCTTTTTCTCTGAAATGGTCCGGAAAGCCCTCTCATGCTACAATCAAGTGACAGTAGAGATGTCATGCTTCCTTGCTCTCACATCCATGAATTGTCTGTTTTAGATTTTTATCTGCTGATATTCTGTAGCAAGGTGAGGATATCTTTACACTGACATTTCATCAACAATATGTTCAAACCATCGCAAAAACATCTCTGCCAATATAAGTCAACAGAACAATTCAGTCTAAACCTGGCCAAACAACATGGGTTCATTCTGAAAATAACAGATATTTCATGAAACATAAACTATATTATTTCTTATAGATATTTGTCAGACAGTTTATCTTTACTGAAACATAATTCTCTGAAGTGGCATGTTTACTCCTAATATCTTTACTGAAAGATAAATTGTTTAGCTAAAATCTTGATTTTTTTTAAATTTTAAAACAGGGAATATTGTGTGAAATCTCCCAAGTCTTTAATTTAAAAGTTGATTAACATGGTGTTTTCTGTAGGTATACAAAACCACAGTTTCATATAATACTAATGACATAAGAAAATACATTTTCACATTTAGGGAAATACTTTTGTTTTCTTAGGAAGATGTAGATGCTTGATGTAGAAGCTCAGGCAGATGATTAGCTGAGCCTGTTCAAAGTCAGAAAAATCCTAAGAAAAACAGCATATGCTGGGGTTGTATTGGGGATTATGTGCAGGATTTTGTGCATTTAACTATATTCTATTAGAGCAAAATTACGGATTGTTCTTTTTAAAGTTGATATCGACTGCTAGAGGCACTGAGGGTTGAAATTGCAACACAACTATTAGACTATAATGATAACTATGAGTTGCTAAGAGAGTTTTTGTTTAAAAGGGGATTTTTAGACCAGAGATACTTCAGTTCCAGAAATGTCAGTAGTCTATGATGTATCTGTAAAGTTCTGTGACCTTGAGCTGAAATGTTCTAGTCCCATGATTTCATTTCATTTTTGTGTGCAGGTGGTGCATGGAGTCACCTTATGAATTTTATAAGCTTTAAAATGAGGTGCATAAGGAAAGGTGGGCTAAAGACATTTATTGTATTTATATTCAGTTAATGCTCCTTTAGCATCTTGATCTTGTGCTGAGTTTAAAATCTGATCATACACCACACAAATACATACTTTGATAACTCTTAACAAAAGTTAGGAGTTCATTTATGTTAAATTATTTCTAACTCTGTCTTTAGCACTCAACCAGCACTATTTCAGATATCTCCCTTTTAAATCAATTTACAAATATTCTTTCATTCTTAAAAAAGCTAAATAATTCCCTTCAACAGCTGAAGGGCTGTCGTTCGAGCAAATGTTACTAAGACAGGAGACAAATGTGTATTTGCGGTGGAATTGTCAGCAGATGATTAATACATATTTGATCCTTTAATGAGAATCAGACAAAATTAAGGAAAACAAAAACATATAAAATCAACTACAGTGTCTGTATGTGTAGCAGCGTAGCTCACTGATTAATTCTTGTTTTGTTGTCTTGTGTCTCTAGTTGGTTGACAATCGAGCTTTATGGTCCAGAGGGTGTGGTAGTGCGATGTAGGCCTGTCAGGCTTTGGATACACAAAGCTTGTTAGCAGAATGTTTTAAGCTTTGGTCTTGTCATGGTTAGAAAATTTATGTTTTCATATAATAATATATATTTTTTGTATTTATCAGCCAAATTAAATATAAATGTTTTAAGAAGTTGAAGCACTGATGACACAGAACGTCTATATAGCTCTAAAAAATTTAACTACTTCATGTAGTTCTTAGATAGATTCTTTGTTGAAGCTGTTAGCATCCTATCTCTCTTCTGCAAATTTTTAATTAATGAACATATAGACAAGTAAATTGGATATGTACATACATATACACATAGTGCATAAATATCTTTGTCTCTGAAGTCAGTATTTTATAATAATTGTATTTGTTATGCACAAAGCAATTAAAATAAATACATATTATATTTTAACTATTTTATTATTGATGCTGTACTATGTGAGCAGCTAACTGCAGGTTTACGTGGAGCTAATTTCAACAAATACTTTGGGGTTGCCTACATCCTATTTTTGGTGATCATATGTTGTGGGTGTAAAAATATAATCCCCAAAGTAACTATTTTCCAAAATGTCTATGTCTATCTTAGCACAAAAAGGAAACACAAACCTAATAAATTTCACAGTATGACAGCGATAAATGATTCAGACAAAGGACTTTAAGAGGTTACAGTATGTTTAGGAATGTGTTCACAATACAAAGTAGAAAAAGTCACTTCCTGTGTTAATAGGTCCCAGGCTAAACGGTTTTATTTCTCTGCTGGAGAATTCTCCATCAGTAAAGGCATTTGTGTGAGGCATTTTCCCTCTTGGGTTAGGTCAGGTCTTACAAATGGTAGAAAACACCCACTGTCCCAATAAACTTTAATCAACATGGTGTTGATTAAAAAAAACCTCTGAGCAGCATGACACTGCCTGGTTTAAACATCTTCTACAGATGCCCACAGTGACGTGCACATCTTCTCTGTTAGCGCTGAGAGCATGTTATTTCTATTGCTCACTTCCTCTCAGGTGGATCCATTTTATCACAATATTTATTTTCCAGAGGAACAAGGAGTACATGACCCATGATCAAAACTGTTATTCTGAGAGTTCGTACGTGAAATGGTGTTTTAGATGCAAGTTGCTTACAAGGGAGCTACAAAAACAAGAACAGATGTTATCAACACTCACTTCAAACTCTTTACTTAAATTATCCATTTTTAAAATGATTACTTATGAGAAATCTTGCAAGACATGTTAGAAAAGCTTCATTAGAAAGCAGAAACCAACTTCTCGTAATGCATGTACACAGACCAAGACAATGTATTTTGCTGAACAGAAGAGGTGGGAGGTCTTTAAAAAGGGCTGTCTGTCAGCCGAGACAGTTAGTTTGAACCTACTCTGTGCAGGAGGAGCACATCGGGCAATGCTTTGAAGACCAGCGCCACATGACGAAGTGTCAAATTTACTTAACAGCAAATTCCTTTCTGTGGAGTGAAACTGAATATATGAAAAGGATCTCTTTGCTTCAATGTGTGTGACAGAGGAGTCTGGTGTTTTCCATCGTCAAACACGTACCAGATGACCATCCTTGTGTCTACCCTGATTCAGAGCAAAGCAAAGGTAGGTGAGAACTTTCCCTCTAAATACTCTCTAATTGCAAAGCAATGCAATAAAACGTCGCAGCATGCTTTCATGTCATGGAATTCGATTTCTATGGGGCTGTCTGCTGACCATGATAAAAATATCATAAACAGCATGGAGAAAAGAAATCATGTGGTAGATGACATTTACATCATGTGTTTCAATAGTTTGATTAAATTACATTAATATCATTATGTACCATCATCAGTCGTTAAGTGGGCTCCCAATAATACTCAGCGGCTGGCACGATAGTCACATACAGATTCTCAGATGGAACCTTGTTTTACTCTGACAATCAAATTTTCACTTTCTCTTTTTCAAATGTTAAAATATTTGAAATTTTTAATAGTTTAAACTATAATCTTAAAACCATAACGTTCTTTTCCTCACGCAATGAATTTGCATGCACACACTGAACAGCTTATATGCACTATAAATCATGACACCTAATCGGCGCAGACTGTGGGAATCTTAGCTACATAATTCAGAAACCTATATCTAAACCTAAAAACCATGACATTATATGAGAAACAGACAGCAAAATATGAAAAAAACACATTCCATCTCTCATGGCTTTCAAAGAATTGTCTTGTGTGCATTAAAACATCTCAGAATTAAAAAAACGCATCAAATAAATAATGGTTTACAGTTTCAGTTCAGTGATTCGCTGACATTTGTCTTAACTGTTCATTGCAAAATGTGCATCAAACTTGCAGGTCAAGTGAGTGAAGGAAATGATTAATAAGGAATGCCTCCCAGTGAAGACATTTTGCCCATAGTGTGAGGAGCATATGCTTGTCACCATGTTTTAATCCTGAATAGAAGGGCTAAGTCCATCTGGAGCCCATTTTACTGTTACAATTGCATAAAGATGCTTGGTAGCAGGCATCACCAGTTACAGAAGGCTCCATGCATGTTGCTCTCCATGCTTATGTGTTAGAGGGCACTATTTGACCATAACTGGAACTTATCTAACAACAGATTAGGTTCCTCTGGTAATGCTGCAGAAGAGGCGCCATGCATATTGCCCAGACTCAATGCGAAACCTGATACTTTGTTAAGACCCGAGTTGAGGTTCAGAACTTACACATAATGTGCAGAGGTGGAAGGAAAGGGCTGTTACTGTAACAGAACAACTTTTCTTTTATACTAGGTTTTGGATGGAAAGGCAAGGATTGGTCAGATGTCTATTGTTATATAGTCATGGCAGAAATTGGAAGAAAATTCCATTAGCTTTGAACTTGGTTTTCTTGTAACATTATTTTTAAAAAAAAGGTTTTATGAAAAAAAATTATCCCTCTTTGGGAGGGCTCAGTTTATCAGAGTGAGACCGTTATGTGGCAAGTCATTTTGAAAAGGTTAAGGTCAAGATACCCCAATAGTTGAGACCTGTTTTCCTATGTTTTGCATGCATAATATACTTTATACTTTTTTATTAGTTTTTTGGCATTTAGATTATCAGATAGATTGACAGTGAGATGGGCAGACAGGAAACCTTGGGAGAGAGAGAGAGAGAGTGTGTGACATGCAACAAAGGTCTCCAGCCAGACTTGAATCGTAGACGTCGCGGTTATATGGCATGTGCACAGAACACTAGGCTGCCGGTGCACTCCTTTACACTTTATTCTTGAGTAATATTTCTAATATCTAAGTACAGATGTAAAGATAATAAATGGCTTACATGAAGATGATGGTGTACATGGTGTTGTCAGTTGCAGGTAAAGTGTCTGTGTGTACTTGTGTTCCTGAGCTTTCCTCTGACTATGGCTGAGGTCCCTGGTCCATGCAGACACTCCATCACTAGGGAGCACCTGCTTACAGTTAGGCATCTGGTAGGTGTTGAAACTGCATTAGAAACACAGTTGCTGAAACAACAAGTAGAGACAACGTATTACTCACAACTCACAATTTGGCCTGATATTTCTTTGTTGCTGTGCCTGCAGATGGATAACCAGTTGAGAAGTGGGTGCTCGATAACCTATACATTCATAGAACGGAGAAGTTTGGTAAGGTAACATTTGTTTAATGGGTTCCTTCCCAAAACTCTGATACAAATTTTCTGTTCATTTCATTGTGCTTTCACGTTTATATCCTCGTGCTCTCATTTCCTGCAGAGCAAATGTTGCTTTGTAAAAGCTGCTTTACCCTGGATCCTGGAACTCCTCACCACCCACTTCAAATATAAGCGAGGTTCAGTGAATGATGGTTACGTTCAGTCTTTGAGGGCGCTCATTCTCAACATCTACTCCCAGAAATGCGTGCCACAGATTAATGAAGAGATTGAGGTGAGGTTGCTTTTTCTCTCCTATAAAACAGGAAAAAGAAGTGATTACGAGTAATTGGGCAGCATAGGGATAGAAATCTGCACTACTGTGAAAATATTTAAGGTGTGTTTCTTGGAATCTGCCATAGGATAAGCCAGAGAGCTTTGAGATGCTCTACAGAGGGTCTCCTTCAGAGGCACTGCAGAGGGCTTCAGAGGTGCTGTCTGTTTACTGGGAGCTGGTGACGAAAAGTGACGCACCCGTAGACTGGAGATGCCAGCATGAATACACTGAAACCTTCGCTTCTACCACAGAGACATACACAGAATCACCCACACCACATTTTACAGGTATGAATTTCAGTCTTACAGAAGGTTCTGTAATGCCTGGATGTAGATTACGGTAGATTCTGTGTCCTTTTCTACAGACAGTTATGGTAGGAAGTCAGCGACAGCCTCTCAGAGAAGAGCAGTCGGTGACCTGTACAAGCTTGGCTTCATCATCGCCTCTGTCTGCGGTGGACTACTGTTCATACTTACTATCTACTGTCTTATTACACAAAAGGTATGACTGCTTCTGTTTTGTTAGTTCCTAAAACACGTGTGCCCTAATAAAGTTTAGCCATGCATTCCAGTCATATTGCAATAAAGTTGGCCTTGGCAGCCTGACTCTGCTCTCTGGGGCACTCCCTCTTGCAGAAGTACTAGCCCTCCCTCACTGGTAAATACTAAGCATAACAAAACAAGGTGGAGGCTGGACTTGGTAGGAGTGGTAGGAGCAGAAGAGCTATTTTGCAGCAGTATATATACCAAAATCTGCAAATGCAAAGGAGTGTATTTATGCTCTCTCATTTTAAAACTATTTGGCACCATCAGCTATACATTAAGATAATCTATTGTATGACTCAGATGGTGGTGGTTTACAACCGGCTGAGGCACTACAGTCCACCTTTGTTCTTATTCATTAACTCTAAGCCATGACCGTAACATAATAAAATTTAAACAAAAGTAATGTATTTTAAGTGAATACTGCAGCAACCACCACACATTTATGCCCTATTAAAAACATAGAACAGATGAAGAGATAAAAAAAACAATAAAGTAAAGGCAGTGAAAACATTCTTCTGAAAGCATTGTATGTTATCAGGCCTCTTAACAGCACAGTGTTTGATGAAAAAAAAATCATACAGCCTGCGGCTTGCCTCTTTAACATTTTATCTGTGAGAATACATGGTCACATAGAAAATTAGATGTTTTTGCTTGTGCCAAACACGGTTGTGTTTAGTGTTTACTTTGTCAAGTTAGATAAGCTACATTTTATTAACCACTGTGGAGAAAAAATATGTGTTCTACTTCTGACCCAGATATAGAAGAACTGGGATGTCACAGTGTGCTTGGGGACTAATTCAAATTTTGATGCCACTGTTTTAGTTAAGCAATGGCAGGAGCTAAGGCCTTACATGCTAGTGATACGCATGTTCTGTCTAACTACAGTACCTGCAAGAAGCCGCAAATGCACACAGAATGGTCTGACAGTGAGGATGTACTATATCACATATCACTGAGCCAAAATGCCACATTATCTTTGGTCCTTTAAATATGGATAATTTTGATCCCATGACATTCAAAGGATGGATGCACCAGAAGTAAAGGACGCTTATATCAGCATACAGTCATTCTATTTTTAGAGACTCTATTAGAACTCTATATAAGTGGTGGGTTAATGGCAAACAAGTAGATCTTTTTCAGTAGTTCTTTCAAGTTAATATAGAATGATTCTTCTCAGTATAGTGATTATTTTGGGGCCATTTTGGGGTTTTCTTCCAATTACACTGTATGATTATGCAAGCAGTTGTAAGGGACTGTAATTGTGATAATGAAGTTTGTTAGTCAGAATCTGGTTTCTTAAACACAGGTTTTAAAAACCGGTTTAATCAGACATCAAACATTGTCAGGCTGACGTAGACAAATAAGAAATGCGCATTAGGTTAACAGACTACAGATGGACAACAGTGAGTCTTTGTCCACTTTGTGCCACTAAAAATATCAAATCAAATTTAGCAGTTGGTTTGTAGGAATGAGAGGGACTGACCTCATGTTCAGGAAGTATCCAGTGTTTACATCCTTGTTCAGCTCATTGCATGTGGTAACGTAACACACATTACAGACCAGGAGACATGGTCTTGATAGAGAGTAATGTTAACATCCATCATGAGGAGGTGGAGTTTGCTTTTGTTTGTCTCTGACTTGTCTCTGACTGGGAATTTGTACCTGCGTATAAAACTTTAAATCACAGGTTACTTAGGTCAGTTGTATTTCTGTTAATATTGTGTTTTCCTGCTAAATAAACATGCTTGTGTTGATTGTTTGGTTTTTTACCATGAAGCCTGGGTTAGAAAACATAATTAATTGTCATACCACACTAAATTATATTTAATGGTGCTTAAACATGAACACTTGTTTTTTTAATGGCTGTCAGCTAAATGGTCTGTGAGATTACACTATGCAGCTGTTTTCTTATTTTTCTCTGTATATTGTATTGCATATTATAACTTTCTTGAACACGTTTTGGCTGAGTTGTTATGTATACGCTGCACCTCGTTGAGCTCTGTAGGACAGTTCACAAAAATAATTTAAATTGGCTATAAGTTCTTGACAAACTCTGTCCATCTGCACACCTTTTGGGCAACATGGCAAGTTGGAGGCAAGTCGATAATATGATTGCATGAATGTCCACACAAGGGATAAAGAAAAAGAAAGATAAAGAAAATAAGCATGTTTCTGTTACTTTATTACTCATCATGTGTTCATTGGTTTAGTTTCATAAAGTCTCTCCTTTCCAAAACAGAAAACACACAACCCTCACAGATCATACCCAAGCTCAAGGTAAGAATATAGTCTGAACTATAAACTATAAAATCCTCCCATGTATATTTAAGTCATGTTAATACATGGCTTTGTCATCTGGATTAAAGCAGAGACCTGCGGGACATGGAAATGGAGCAACAATAATGTGAGTATTCTAACATATATCAAAGTGCTCTGGACAGTTAAACAGCTGGGGCTGGCACAGATTGAATGCCTGAAACAAATGCCTGTGGCAGCCTCAAAATAAAGTATGACTGTAGTGCCCATGTACCACTGTTTGTATTTTCAGTATTTTTTTTTTCTCCTCAGATAGTAAAGAGAACTGCAGCAGCAGACGGACCACTTGTGAAGCTGTACATTTTCTCCATCATGAACAAGTTTTCGAATCAGTATTGTGTGTAGTGTATCAGGCTCACCTATTTAATCAGAAGCTTCTCTTTGAATGAGAGCAAAGATAAATCTTTTTGGAAGAATATGCTTTGTGAATTATGTTTATGCGTTATCTATTGCAGATATCAATTGAAGTTCACTAAAAGAAAAGTTTTATTTTTACACTAGTTATGTATGTTTAATAATGTGATTCAATTTGCTAGCACCTAACCAACTGTTTGTAATGTTGTTTGTCAAACATTTTTACAAGTTATTTATTAGTTTAACTCTATTCAGTCACTGTAATGATAATAAAAGTTAACCATCAATACCAATTCCAAAAATATAATGCTTTCCAGCTGTTCAGCTACCAGCACAATCATGAACACAGTGAAATCACATCTGAAGAGCAGGTAGGCTAATGGCCTTATTAAATTATGTAGGCCACTTTAAAGCCTACATCCTGTTTGACTGAACACTTTATGGAGCATCTAAAATGTTATAAGTCTTTCCAAAATGGCCAACAGTTTATTTCTGCTCATTATCAGCCTACATTGCTGATCAGTATATAGTCTTCATATGGCTTACTGTGTCTTGGCTATAGCCAAAGATCTGTATATCCACTTTAGCTGCAAAACTGTGTAAATAGTTTTAACATCAACTTTGTTATTGGATAAAACATTGAACTGTTGTTCCTGGCAGAGAGGTGGAGAAACGATCCTAAAAGATGTACACCAGCCACTGCTGCAGCTTAATATGAAAAATCTTAACTGTGCAGGGTGTGACAGAATTGAGTGGGAATAATATGCTACTACAGTTTACTCACATGCATGACATTTATTCATTATTAGATTGTTGTGGTACAGTGATAAATTACAGGAAAACACTGTCAGAGAGAGCGGGTGGGCAGAGCACGTGTATTTCCTGTCATGACTTTTGCTCATGTTTACTCAGTGATGGCCCAGCCTAATGTTTTATAATAATAAATTGCATAATGTCTGACTTTGAGAAGAGTTGGTCAAAAGGAAAACACTGTGTGTCTCACAGAGGAGCACATTAGCAAATCCTCTCAAAAGATTCCCATATGTGAAGTGAAGGAGGGAAAAAAAACAGCCCTGCACCAGACCCTCTGCAGAAACATGCCCTGTCTGAATTATAACATGATCTATAACACACTTAATTTCACAAGCTACTGCTTATCAGTGTGCAAACCATTGTTAAACTGGCAGTAATCCATCCTTTATCCCAGGACATTGCTCCATTACAAAACAAGGAAAGTATTTTTATAATTCAATTTAGTGCCTTTCTGCAGAGGATTAAAGGCAGCTGTAGAAGATGAAAAGGCAAGTTGTCTTCAACAATAAATATGTAAGAACTGCCTAAGACCAGAATTGTCAAGAGGGCCGACGCCCTTTTTCTCTCTCCCAACCTTTCTGCCTCCTTTACTTTCAAATTATAGGAAACATTGCCACTAAAAATATATTAGTGTCAACAGTTTGGGGGCAAATAACTCTGGAAATAGATTTTCACACATGTAACAAAGTAATGAAACATTACTATACAAAAGATTCACTTTCCACAAAAATGCAACATTTGTAGCATAAGTGGGGATAATCAGAGTAATTTCATTTCACAATCATTGCATTAGCTTAAACTGACATAATGTGACTGCCTGTCAAGCGTACGTTTCCGGAGATATACAGTACGCTTCAATACAAATTGGCTCAGAAATTACCCATACAAATATTTTAAAAGTTAGCTACCTCGTATACATAGATAAAGATAGATTAGTTATTACACTGTGTGAAATCAATATATGATTAGTTTTGGCTCATTTGGAGGATTATATACTTTAAATAAGTAAATAAACTTGATCTAATAATGTTAAATGCTGATAAGAAAAACTATTAAGAGTATTAAAGTAAAGTTATTTCATTTGCAGTTAAGTCATTGTTGTGCATGTACATGACTGACAACATGTTAAAATCCAACCTTTTATAGAATAATAATCATATCTGCTTAACCTGCTGTTTTCTCACCTTATGCCACATGGTGGAGGCAAAGGTCCAAACTGAATGTGATAATTGACTGCTATAAACAGGTGAGACTTTGTTCAGACATTATACAAGCAGAACTTGTCATCAGTTACTGCATTTCTTTCTTTCTTTTTTTTAGAATATTACATTATTTTTTCCAGAACACTGGAACCGATTATGTGGTTCCTTTGTTGAAAGCATGTCAGTCATCTGGCCATTATGTCATGTCCCTACATACATCATCAATGCCAAGAATCTGGATGCATGATTATACAACTCTTGCCATCTTCCCATTGACTTACAGTAGAACTGTCTGATCATTAGGACTAAGAATGATAATAAACTTAAGTAATGTAGTGATAATACTAATACTACTACTACTAATAATAATAATAATAATAATAATAACACTAATAATAACAATAATAACAATAATAATAATAATAATAATAATAGCTCTCTTCACACTTTAATGCAGCAAAACATACATCGTGAAATGCTACACATCAATAAAGGCAACATGCCTCAAACAGTAGGCAGCTTCAACAGGAATGTCTTTGGCACTGATCTCATTGGCATCCAGACGTAGCATTCTTAGCTTGGAGAAGTTTGTCATGTCAGCGGTGCTGCAGAAACTGCTCAGGGAGAACTCTGAAAGATATAAGGGGAGAGAACTATAAAGGGAGGCCTCTTTTTCTCTCACAGTCACTCACTGTCACCATGAGTCATGTCAAGCAGCAACAAATCCATTCACACAATCCCAATCCAATCCCACATGCTATCAAAATAAGTCAGCTTTAATAAAAAATGAGTACTGCATTATGTTCATCCTGAGACTTTTACGTATGTCTGTGCTAAAAGGCAAAAGTATGTTCTCACATTTCTACTGGGTAATAATTAAAAATGGTCTTCAAAAATGTGTACAATTTTTATTGTGTCTTTTTATTGTGAAGTTTGGTATTTTGTAAAGTTTGTTGTGTGCTTGAGCTTCCCCTCAAGAACGTGTTTATGGAAAACCCCTACATCAGGAAAATGGCATCATTCCAAAGACTGATACACACGTGTTTAAAATCCAGCATTTGCTGTCATCTAGTGGTTGAAATTTTTCACTTTGTTACATGCTCAGCCCCCACCCTGAAAGCAATGGGTGGTGTTACATCACTGTTGTGGCCAAAAGAGCACCAATTCTAAGTAGTGGAATTTGTAAGTTGTACCACATGTGGTTTGAAGTTGGATGTTGAACTTCCAAACGCAGTTAAATGGTACTGTGATAACAAGGCAGCTAGAAACAAAATGGGTGGACGGCTACATGTCTGAACTTCACTGTCGTTCAAAATCACACAAGCAGCGAGTGTGTGTTAAGTCGCAGCTTAAGTGACACCATATTCAAACGACATACAAGAAGAAAGTGAGTGCAACTATTCTCAATAAATTACTAGTTCTCCAACCACATTTTGGTAATCAAACTTTCTTCTTCCCTTAAGTTAATTCTACAACTTAATTTACAAACTCCAGTTAGTTGCGTTGGGACAAGCAAAAGGTTTAAAGTTCAAATCTGCATTTGTGCCACTGAAACGTTAACAATTCATAACTGAACTCAGTGTTATTGTGTGTCCCATTAAATTGTCCGACCCAGTCATAAAAGAACTATTTCTGATATTGTCAGGGAAACTGTGATGTAACTGGAAAATCATGGCAGCAGATTTGACATTCAGTCCAGTGCAGTAACCCAAACATTTAAATCAATTTTACTCATTTCACAATAAAATAATAATCATTAAATATATTGTATGTTATTCTTGATCAAAATAAAGTTTCACTAAGCACAAATTTCACATGATGCCTACATGATCCACATCAGTCAAGAGCACAATTTGTAAACCTGTACCAGAATACTACACGGAGATGAGGTTGTCCACAGGATCCCTACTCACTGAATCTTTTGTAGTTGTTCTGCTCCAGCCCAGCATCCTGGCAAATGAATGAGCAAACAGCTGTGCACAGGATTAACACGCTTAATAAGACTAATCACATTGTTACAATTATTAGCGGAATGGGACTTCCAATGCGACTTCCTTCAATATGTTTATATTTAATGCCAAATATCTTAACATAAAAGTAACCAAGAAGCATCCATACCTTTGATCTTATTGACTTGCAAATAAAGGTTTTCCAGGTTTCTACTGACAACAGGAATCTTCTCCAGTTTATTGAAGGACAGGTCTAGCTCAACCAGTGTGCTGACATTGAAGACATGGGCTGGAAGTCCTTTGTCAGTCAGTTTATTATGAGCCAAGCGGACAAACTGCAGTTCAGGAGACATGGTGAAAAAGCCAGCCGGGACACTCTCTATGTTGTTAAACTCTAGGTAGAGCTGCTGCAGCCTCTCAGGTATAACAGGGATTTTACTCAGCCTGTTTTTTCTCATGTCCAGCACGTTCAGAGACTTCAGTCCCTTGAACACACCTCCAGTGTCCTCTATGTCATTCGCTTTGAGATGGAGAGTGGTGAGGTTAGCCATTCCTTGGAATGCGCTGGGCAGGATGTTTGAGATCTTGTTGTGACTAAGTCGCAGGTCAGTTATGGACTTGGGCAAGTTCAGAGGCACACGAGTAAGCTCATTGTGATCCAAGAACAGCCGATCCAGGTTCCTGAGCTTGGTGAAGACGTTCTTGCCGATCTTGTCCGAGTTGAGCTGGTTGTGAAACAACACTACCCAGACCAAGTTGGTAGCATTATCAAACACACCATCCTGGATGCCTTTGATCTGGTTTCGCTGTAGGTAGACATACTTAATATGTGAAGGAACGTAGGGAACATGCTGCAGGTTGCGGCTGTGACAGTACATAGCCGTAGGGTAGGTTGAAGGGCAGTCACACTCTAGGGGACAGTCCACATCCTCAGCCTGCCAGGCAGCACGCCACCGGCGTCCTCGCAAACGGGACAGCCAGTGGAACTGGCTGTAATGCTGGCTGATGCTCAAGTCCACTGTTCCCATTATGAGGAGGAGCACCAGTGTCCACATGATCACTAATGGAAAACCCAGCAAGAAAAAAAATATTTTAAGTAAAATTTAAGATGTTTCCAAACTACTCAACCCAAGAATTGTAATCTCTGATAATACAAAACACTTTGTAACTGACACTGAATAACAGTGATGTAGTAATTTCAGACAGATCTTTGCTCTTCGCTCCACTTATTAAGTTACAGTAGGTACAATACAGTATACTGACCAGTTGCTTGATGCCGCCTCCCTTGCTCACGTTGCCTGTATCTTCCTTAGACTGAGTGGAATATGTTGTGGGTATAGAGTAAATATCCCCCCTCTCTCCACAGCTGGAGCCACAGGCACAGCCAGCCAGGCTCATTAGAGCACATACATTTTTCCATTTGCATCCACAACCTACACTACAACATATCACCTCCAGTCACGTCCACATCGGTTCCATCTGTGAACCAGTACAGACATCTGCTTTTTAACAACCTGTTTTCCCTTACCATGTCATTCCTTATCATTAGCACTGCTACTTCATGCTTGCCCTGCAGTTTATTGTGGTGGTGTGGAGGATCTGGACAGGGTGAGGGGTTACTGTATAGAAAATATAACAAACCAGACTAGACACTATAATTAAGGTGTGTTTCTTCTCAGCTACAACAGTCCAACTTAGTTATGGTTTTAAATCTAGTCAAGTCAAGTCACAGTATGCTTTTGTCTATTACTGTATGTTTTAGCATTCCAGGTAAAGGAAACCCTGTCATTTATCCAGTTCTCTTTGATTTCTCCTGCATGCCTCAAGTACGTTCTACTTTTGTCAATTACAGTTTTCAAGCTGAGGAGAAAGTTAACACATGTTTGAGCCTGCAGATAGAGCAGCATTGTTATCATCTCGCATATTGTTTTCAGAATGGGCCTCACCATTCATGTCCTCCACTGGAGCAGGAAAATTGGAGACAGAGTATCAGGCATAATGCTTTATTTCCTCAGTCTGCTTCCTAAGCCCCTTTGAGGAAGTACAAGACAGCGTGCTTAAAAAGTAAGTTGTACAGCAAGTAATAGACCCTAATCACCAAAAAAATTACATCCTATTTGAGAAGAGAGGGAACCTGAGGATACACAGATGGGACTCTTTTACAGAAAGGCCTTGGCAGATATTTAGTCACAGGACAACAGTCTTTTGCCAAAAACAGTCCAAAACTAAAACCAAATATGTAATAATGTTGCGTGATGTTGCAAGATCCTAACTTTAAGAAACTATGCCTATGATTGTGTTATTCCTGTGTTGTCAACATTAATTAACCATTGAATCCCTCCTCACAAATTTATCCAAAGTAGCAGTATTTAAAGGTGGAAATTAAAAAGTGTCCATAAAAACAACTTTGATGTCGTATTTATCATTGACTTGTGATCAAACAATGTCCAAATCTCCATATAATCCACTTTACATGGCAGACTTCAATATTTTGTATCTGGCAAACTTTGTTTTCTGTGTGTGTGTACAGTGTGTGTGTGTGTGTCTGTGTGTGTGTGTCTTTGAAAGTCTGAATTAAAACAGGATGCAAAAGATGAAAATATTGCCTTATAATTAGAACATCATGTTTAATTCAAAACATTCTGTGTGGGCGTCATGAATTCATAGGTCCCAGTACAGTCTCAAAAGCCTATATAGTCACAATTATAGAGAACACAAGAACACAAGAAATGTCAAGAGCGGAGACTTTCTGCTGATGTGAGCTGTACCATAAGGTAAATTATTCTCTTGACATGAGTAGATTTCATAAGAAACTACACATGAAAGAGACTATATAGGAAAAATATGTTTCTTTGAAACAGATTTTCTGCATGAGAATTCTTAAAAATGAGAAGCTGTGAGACTATGTGCATGTGTCCTAACTACAGGACTATATGCTTGTGTATTAGCCCATTAACTAATGCATTTCAAATGTAAGCATTCTAGTTTTTTAGGCTGAGGACAGCACTTTCGGCCACACCATGCCTCTACTGTATGATGCTGTATGACTGATATGTCATCTGTTGGATGGTCCTGTTGGAGCTGTTTCACCAACAGCTCTTGACTTTAATGTTAGCATAAAATGCTGAGATGCTAATGTGAATGTGCTAATTTTTCAAACATTTTTAAAATGCATGATGTTTAGCCGTTAGTTAAAGTTTTCTGGACTGAAGAGTTTGCACATAGCAATCCACTTGAATCACAACTGACTTAGTTGAGATTCTACAGTAATTGTCTTTTCAGGTATGATTGCAGTCTTTGGGTGAAAAAAATAGCACATATTTATTGAAAGACATAATTGTTCTTACATAGCTGTGATTTATAAATGCATTAACCTGTTATTTAATTTCACCTCTACACAATGTATAATCATGAGATTTCCTCAAAAGCCAATACTCACAAAAGTACTAGTGATAGGTGATGTTGGCAGTCTCTTTAACGTTGTAATTAAAGGTTGTGAAACATCCAACACAGCTATGGTGATTGAATGTAAATACAATTTTCATTTTTTGCACATTATCAAAAATCCTTTATTTATTACGAACAACCCAGCGGCTAGTTATATATTTGATTTTAGATGCTAACAATGAGTGGCCAACTGATCAAACAACATGCAAAATTACAGAAGGTCTCAAGAGATTTAATCCAGAGTAAAGGACAGACAGGATAATAGTGATAATAGTGCAACATTTTCCACTGCACGTCATGTCACTATTCCTTGATCTAATGTTTACTGCCAAGTACTTTTTATTCCAAGTCATTCATACAGCATACTTCATGCATTACATCTGTAGGAAAAATGCTTCAGGCACAAAATTCTGTTTTGTCAACCAAATGTAATTATCATGACAAGCAGGATAATTTCTATACATGGTAAATACGTTTTAGATACTGTGCCGCCACAACGTGCCAAGAAAACACCTTTTTTGTAGGAAGGAGAAATGTGTCTTATACACAACACCACAATACAAAACAAATGTGTTTTTTGTTGTGTTTTTTTGTGATTGTTACTTTATAGAAAAATATGAATAATTTTAACAACATCCTCAAGACAAAAGTTTATTTAAATGTCTATTTAAATGTTTTTTAGCACTAAGAACAGACGTTCAAAACCAACCTAAAAATAGTCTGACAACAAGACTCATTCAAATGATGTACATCAAATTAATGAAAAGTCTGGTACACAAATAATGTGTACCAATGATACGATGTATAGAAAGTACCAAACACCTACAGTAAGTGTAGCTCATGTTTTAAAATTCCAATTTGCCTATAGTCATACTGAGTAGGTAAAAGCTTTAAAAAGTAAAACCATACTATATAAAGCATATCTCTTTTAAAAAGTTTTTTTTTCTGTTCAATATAATTTTTGTGTGTGTCTTTGTGAAACAGAATACCTTTAAAATCCAAACTTCACTAGCTAGAAGATTGTGTGGATATTGCTTTTTTTTTCTTGCTTTCAAAAGGAGAGGAGAGTTGAGTCTTCAATTTTACCAACTTTAGACATAATCCACTCTCATCATTTGCAGGTTATTTGTCATTTAGACCTAACAATGCATTGTTGAGTGACAAATTCAAGCATGAAATATCTACAATATGTCAAAATAATAAATATCAGTGTATCATCCAATATAATGACTCCTTACACACCTTAAAAAGCCATAAATAAGAGCCACATAATTGTTCTTCCAACATCAACAAGGCTTCTCCTACCTTTTAAAGGTATTGCATAGAAGGACATACATGAACAGCACAACATTTACCTTAACCCTCTCCCAGACATTTTGGTTCTTGTGCCGCACATGGCTGGTGTCAAGAGGCATTTGTGGGACCTCCACAGACTGCTACAGTGATGGCAGTGATGATGACATGTTCACCAAAACTCACAAACATCTTCTAAACCAACAGTTCAAGGCAAAGAGATTCAAACCTACAGGAACTTCTTACCCTAACCCAGGGATGGTTTATGGACACTGTGATGCAGTAAATGGCAGATCAGCAGTTGGCTACAAGAGGAAATCATCATTATCATCCAGTTTTCACTCAATATCATGAGGAAATGGTGTGGCAAGTAGCTCAGTGTGTAGAACAGGCATCTATGAACCTCAGCATGATGGATTCCCAGTCTCTCCAGGCTTGGACAAGCCCCCAAAACCCATAGTTGTGCTGATGTGTACAATTTGCAGTAATTATTATTATGGTCTCAGAAGTCGTAGGCTTGCTGCAGTTCCACTGGTGAGTTTTTGTTTCAAAGAAAAGGCTTTAAAGGAGAAGCTCTACTGTCACCTTACTGTCATACATCTGAAGCAGTCGAACAGAATAACTGAACAGATTATACTGTTCCTCATGGTAACATTAAATGTCACCTATTCAAAAGTTTATGCTAAATATGAATGAGACATGGGTCTAACCCAGGATGGTAGAAACAGACTGAAATTAGAGGTATGAGAAATGCATCAAATCTAACTTTGAGGAGCTTCATCTTGTAGCGAGACAGTTGGTGCCATGTAAGAACATTTTTGTCTAAGGGGGCTGCAAAGCCTGGATAATATCAAAAGACAAACCTAACAATTTGGTGATGTCAGTACACCCAGTCAACCCATGGATTTAAACCCCCATCCTTCTTTTTGTGAGGTGACAGTGTTACACCACATTGACACACTACACCAATGTATCAACCCCAAGGTTGATCAGTTTGAATCGATTCACTAATTACAAAATAGCTGTGTAATGGTCAGTTACACAAAGAAACTACTAGTTCGATCAAAGCCAAAGTAGTCTCCTAACAGGGTATTTTCTCTTTTCCACTTCCTATGACAGAATGTATAATTTTCCTTAACATACTAAAATGCCAATTAGATCTTTAGGGAAAAGGCTGTTAATCTAAATCTTCTGAGGCTGGAAACATTCTACCCTTAAAACTGTTCAACTAAACTGTTGTCATCATATATTTAGAGTTCTGAGTACACTTATTCTTTTGTAACATGATAGGTGGCTGAATACATTAGGTTGACGCCTGCCTCATTATATACTAGACAAAGCAGCCTCCTTGTGCTTTTTATTACTTTCTGCCCTGAAGTGTTGTGGAAACTTCAGTATTCACCTCAGTTGGTTTCCATTAACAAAAAAAGAAACTAATTCCGCCAGCTCACAGAGCAACTAACAGAAGCCTCAACTCCTAGAAGGCTTTTCAAACATGAATAATGCCCAGGGAAGGAAATCTACATTTGTCAACATATGCTATTACTTTTCAAAACCACACAGAGATTAGTAGCTGATTGTGCAGAACACACCACTGCATCACAAGATGGAAGGAGACCAGACACTACATGCCCTGACACAGATTCTCATAAACTTCTATGATGGGTACAATGTGGGGACAAGGTGATACCCTTCAGTAGAGCCTCACCTATTATCTGGCCTCTGGACGATCCTGCAGCGTCTGAAACCCAGAAAAGTGTGATGAGAATTCAGTTATAAATGTCATGTAAAGCTGCTATATCTGTTTAATGTTTCCGTGGTTTTACAATTGTGGCTGCATAAAAAAGAGGCAGATAATGAGTCAGTCAACACGTATATTGATTTTAAAAGCAGGTTCATTCATTGCACCAGTACAGTGTGTCAAATATGAAGATTTGACAATTTTCTTTCTCATATGTGATATAATATCTTTGAGTTTTGGACAGTTGGTTAAACTGTTTTACTCTTTTAGAGTAAAAGAAATTACTTAAATAATTAAAGAGCCACCATCTAGAGCATCTGGTAGTTGAATGGTTAAGACATATATCACATAACTGTTACATCCACAATTTGAGTCCTTTCCCTGCTATACCCCTGCAGACATTATAATGCATGTTCCCCTCTCCCCTTCTAGCTGGCAACATTTAAATAGGAAAAGTCAACAATTATCTCTCAAAACAGACCCCTGTAAATAGCAGGGCAGCTGCTGGACAATGTTACATTTACAAATTTTAAAACATAAATTATACCCTGAAACGCTGTCTCATGTGCATGGACACCTAAAACCAAAAGAAGTTACAGGTTTATTGTAGCACGAACCCACCTCTTGAACTCTCAGCTCTAACTCTAAGTATGGCCTGTCACCCCAAATGTATCAAGCACAACAGACAGTCTGTAATTGACTATGCATCACATATGCCTTAAGAGTGACCAATTCATCCCAGAAGAATGCAGAGTGGTAAAAATTCATTTATCTCTTCCTATTGGCTGGAACGCCAACAGAGAACCACGACACCAATCTTTCCTCTTGTCCCGAGGAAAGAGTGTATGAGAAGCAGATTTTCTAAAATCAAAGATAAGAGACCATCTGTTAACTTTCAGCTCATCTTGATGCATTCTGAGTTCATTTTTGCCTGCACTTTCTTTGACTCGTTCAAAGAATGTGACCAAAGGCAGACAAGCTCAAGGTTCTTACTAATAGCCAGAGTTTAATCCTGGTTACAGATCATATGTCATGAAACATTTGTTTCAAAAGCCTTTAAGAAAATCTATCTCTAAGTACATGAATGTAATTGTGTAGGAATGTATGGATTGGAACCAATTAATCGTGCAACAATATTTTATTAACCCAAACAATATAGAGCTAGATTTCAATTAATAAAATATTCAATGGACTTCAAATTAAACTGATAATATTTTGAAAACCACATAATCTTTTTATTATTCTTAATGCAGTAATCAGTCATTTTAAGATTTGGTTTAGCAAACAGAGTGACAGCTGAGCTCCTGTTTGAAGTGCTGTCTGTGCACAATGTGTATACACTCTGAAGGTCTTTCAATTCATTATCCATGCACATGTGGTAAATTGTAATAGATTTGGCGCAATTGGTGAAATCCAACCTCTCAGACTTATTGGCAGTTAGAAAGACTTGGAGTATTTCTAGAGCTGCCATCTGTATGAGGACATCACAACTGCCAGAGGTAAGACTTGATTAAAAATCCAGAGAGCCTAATACAAAAAAAAACATCTGAAAGAACTCTCACATGTATTGATTACTATCAAATGTCTATCACTGTAAGAAGAAGATTGAATGCTACAAACATGTTCTTCTACAAGGAGAAAAGAAGAAAAATGACTATTGTATATAGAAACTGTCTTTTAAAGGAATATTTACATAAACATACAGAGGCCTATAGTCATCAAACATTAGTATTGTCTTCCGATAACACATTATGTTTGTTAATGGAAGTTTATTAAATTAAGAGGATAACTGATCATTATAAAACCATTTTGCAATGATGGT
>JAUBNQ010000026.1:16242016-16255825 GCA_032353495.1 Ctenopoma kingsleyae | reverse complement strand
TCAGACAACTTCACCTGAATGACTGAGAATCTTCACAGACATCAGATAGAAGGTGCTGGACTTAAGAGAGCATGCAGAAAGGTGATGGTGTTGGCTGAGGTAAGGTTTTGTGTCAGTGGAAGCATATTATGTCTTATTTGTAGGTAGCAAAGTTCATTGGCTTCTCTCTTCTTTAATGTTACCGGTGGCACAGAGTAAGAAATGCACCATTTAACTTAATCTTGGAACTGATTAAATAAAGGCCATGCATGCTAGCCTGTTTCAGAAATTCAGATTAAATAAGCAATTCCTAAAACTTCAATCAAAAAAGAGCTCCAGGAATTTAAGGACAACAAATAATAAAGCTGGGAGTCATGCACTTCCACGCACTTAATTTAATTTAATTCATCTTAATTCAAGGGCATAGTTTTTCAGTTTCAGATCTGATAGATTTTGTTATGCTTTCCCTTCTGTTCAAAACTGTATTTGTGCTCTCAGATTTTCTATTACTCAGACAGATATCCTATGATCTTCGTCAAACATTTCTTGTGGCACTCAGACTGCTGCTGCGATGACTGACATCTAAGATCATCAGTCATCGCAGTGGGAGGCACAGGATTGCCCTTTTCTCAAGTTTGAGCAACACTCCCTACTTCTAGAATAAAGTACAAATGTAAATCATAATGCTGTCACCTGTCCACATGTTGGTATCTCAGGTTAGTAACATCATGTTCTAGTTGTTTTTAGCATCATCCAACCATGAGCAGCAGAGATCAATGAGCAGATGTTTTGCAGAAGCATCTTGAGTTCAAGGAAAAAGGTCTTAGCTGGAGCACAGGAAATCTGTGTAAGTAACACGTAATCTGGGTGCACAAATACAGCTTTGAACAGAAACAGAGCAAATCTTTGCTTCCGTGAGAGGTCCACTGAAGTTCTTGTCAGGTGAATTCCCACTGTTTTCATAGTTTGACATCAGTGAGAGATAAAGATTTTGCATGAATCTTCCAGACTGTTGATCTTATTCTCATTGTTATGTGCATCACATGATTTGGGACGAGGAGCAAGTTCAAAAGATGGAGACCATTACACAACAACAGAGAGAGAGCCATAGCTTCTTCACAGTTTACTGGATGGTTGATGTCTTTGGTGAGGTAACAGTTGTTAGAGCAGTCATCCATGAACCCCAGGGTCAATTGTTTGACTCCTAGTTCTTACTGGACATAAGTCAAGGTGTACTTGGACAAGCTACTGAAACCCCATAGTGCACCATCATGTAAAATATGTGCAGCTGTCAAACAATGATTTCTCCATGGGGATCAGTAAAGTATGTCATTGTTTGTAATCGTTACTAAAAAACCCTGTTCAGCTGTTTTCAATGAAAGTTTATAACCTCCATGGTCAGCCCACACATTATGCTAGATAAGTAAAAACCCTTTTATATCATGTCATCATGTCATTCAACCACCAGGATGCCACATGAAATTATGATTTTTAATCACACCCATTCTGTGTAAGAAGGCAAACAGAGAGCTGTCGGTGAACACTCTGAGTAATCCAGGTGACTTTATCTGGAATTTGAGTCATGGCAACTGGACTTCTTTCTTGATAGGTCAAGAAACAAGTCCAGTTACCATGACTGAACTTCCAGACAAACATGTATTATTATTACAAGTATTGTTTGTGGTCTCTGTGTCTGTTCCAAACCAAAGTGTCATAACCAATTTGGGTAAAACTCTGCAGGCAAACCAGCAATGAGCCAAGGAGCTGCACATTTGAATATTATGCTAACAGTGATGCCTGAGTCAGATGTCCTATTATCAAAACGCTGATATTTATATGTTTGAGGATCCAGTTTGGATCAGTTCTGCAATAACAGTTGACAGTCAAAATTTGGGGAAAATACCTAAACTACTTGCCATTTTCCAGTCAGTGAAATGTTATTTTTGTTACCTTTTTGTCAGTGCACATCCTGTTCTCTAAAGTCATCTGTTTGTCTGATGCTGGAAAATCTTTCCAAATGTCCTACACTATTGACTGTGGAGACATCTAGGCTGAACAGTCAAGAAAGACACCATGGACAGATTATTAGACAATGAGGCTCTGGGCACTGACATGTGAAGACTTCCCACCTACATAAGTTTGAAATAAACTATTTGTGACATGAATGCATGTTGTTGAATGAATTTTGTAAAACGTAAGGTAATTTTGAAATTGATGGCAGAAACACATCTCAAAAAAGGCTGAAAAGTAGAGTAAAAGTAGATTTTTAAATATCCTATTTAAATATTCTATATCTAGTTGTGGTTCTTCAGATTTTTTTAGTTGTTTTGATATATTCTGTTAGTGTTCTGTCAAAGTTTTTTGCAGTTCTTGTTTAGCAATTTAGTCTCTCTAATTGGTTAGTGTTAATTTTCATGTATTTATACATATATTATGTGTATTATGTGCTTGGTTTTCTTTTAGTTGTGACACGTGTAACACCTTGGGCCCCCGGACTTCAATTTGCATAACGTGGTTGCGTGCTGCTTTAAGGACTGACATACCAGCAATGTACAATCTTTTGAAGAAAAGGAAGTATCGTTTCAGACTTCTACTCCCTCTCTGTCCAGATGCTCCACCTGCTGTGATAATTAAAAGACTGTCTGACTGTTCTAGACAAGGATGATATATGTTCAAACATCTTGAGACTAATGGATTAAAAACGCAGGAAATGTGAGTGTACTATCTATGAAGCAAAGTTAAGCTAATACAGACAACATCTGCACGGTATTAATTTGTTTTCAAGTACAATCACTGTGGTGACTAATAGGGTACTAAATGACAAACAGTTTGATCTGTCTGCATGAACCAGCTCACATTTTTTAATTTCAAGTCAAGTCTGATCAGATTATGGCAATAATAGCTGCCTAACTGGAATAATCTTCTTTATTTTACCAGAAGATTCACCAGTGTTGCTATGTTGTGGATTCTAACTTAATTTGGAAATATGTTACTTGGGCGCTAGTTGGCTAGTGAAATCACTGGAGGAAGGCCCATTCTGTGACATAACACTATGAAAAACCAAAGCTTGTTTTTTTTTCACTTTACATATTTATGAGCTTCATCTGCTGGCTGTGGTTTCATACTTCTGTCAATCTTCCCGTGTACTCTAACTATCTTTCTATTCTGTCTGTTCCTATAACATTAAACAAATTTTCAATTGTTTTGTAGGCTGTCGATGGTTTCCCAACAGGTTGGTGCCTGACTGAGCAGAAAAAAAAGTGAGAGATAAAGAAAAACACCTTCACACATGTGAACTGGTAGCTATGTTAGACGTGATGCCCCATTGCCATGGAAACCAGGTTTCTATGATCTCTGGAGAGTTGGAGGACTCATCTGGAGAGAATTTCATGTCTCATGGCTGCATAAGGGTCATCTAATAATTCACACATTCTGAATTCTTCCCATGCTGCCCATGGTGCTCTGGCTCTACTTAGCTCAGAATGCAGCAGGGGTCCATGCTCCTCCCTGCAGCCACCCACTGAGGAGATATCTGAGTTTACTGATGCTGTGCCAACAACACTGCACAAAAATATGACTGTGATTACTGTGTGGTGCAGAGGTTATATAAGGCCGTAAACCAGTGATTAGGAAAGATGTTTTTAAACATTTCTGAAATCTGTATTTGGCACTCGCCAGCACGTTAGTAAGTGATGGTGCTTGTGGTGTCATTTTGTTGTAGCAGATTATCTTCTCTATTATCAGATTATGTTATCTTCATCTTTCCTGCCACAGTTAGGCCTGAATTCCCAGTTCATGTAGACATATAGACTTTCTTTTGCCACTAGCAAAACCAAACCAATAGATTTAAATTACATAATAAATATATATATCTATATATCTATATGTATCTATATATAGATATATAGATATAAATATATATATATATATTTATAGTTGCCTTTTTTGTTGTCTCATTGTTTTGCCACTTGCCTGCTATATTTTAAAAGTGACAAATAAAAAAAAGAAAAAATATATTTTTTTTAATAAACAGTCTCATACTTTCAGTTATCTCTCTTTGACTGTTGCATGTTGCAACACTAGATTATGTTTTTATGTTTTTTCCACTTGCATCACTTTTGATTTAGATAAGAGACTTGTTGATTGCATAACATCAGGTTCACTGAGGTTGTTTTGCATCACTGCTGGTCCAATTTACAGCTGAGAGGATGAGAATACCAAAATGATTTGGGTGTAGTTATAGAAAATACGAATCTGGTACATCTGCTTTTGGTCTATCGTCATCAACATGCTTCTATAGATAATCTACTATGAGACTTGAATTAAAATGACAAAAATATAAATAGTCAACCAGTGTTGTATATCTGTATTAATGATAAAATTCTATCATTACAGTATCACTGCTAGATCTGCTGGGCTTGTCATGAAATATGAAAAGATGAAAAGATATATGGGGTATGATAGTTATGAATCCCTATAATCCTACCAGATGAGTGTCCAAATTTAAATTCCAGTCTGCTGCCATGAGGGCAGGGCACTAAAAACCTCAAGGCTGGGACTCAGACAAGGCAGATGTCAAGCAAGAAATGAAAAAAATAAATATGATTACGTTTATAAAAATTGTTTGAAGAGAAGACAAGAAAACAAAGAGCTGACAAGAACATAGTGCTATGGACATACACGGAGGACTAAGCTCAACACTAATGTAAAGGATAGGTTGTATCTATCTAATAAAAAGGTGCAAATAATCAACAGTGATTAGGATCAGTAAAGTAGAAGGCACACAGTCTTTGTCGCCATCTGTTGGTCACCAGTCAGCATAGCAGGAACACATTCCAAAAGCAAAGCAGGAGTAGTACATACAGGGTTACACCTCACAAGGACTGAACCAGTGGCGGCCGGAGAAATTATTTTTTGGGGGGGCGCACTTTTGCAAGTCCGTTTTAAGTTGCACTGTAACTACATATAACCACTAGTATAAGCCCAAGCACCATTGTCATACATGACACTACTTTATAAGATTAAATTGACATAAAAATACACAGTTTGTCTTTTCAGTCTTTTAATATTTATAACTAAATTTCGCCCCCATCTCTCCTTCAACTGAGAACATGCAGTCAAGAAGCTCATTCTGCACTGTGTTAGATGTCCCTTTAAACACAGTAAGTCTGCAGGTACTGCTGCATCCAGGGATCCAACAAAGTCCACCAGCTCCCAGAAAATGCCAGGATCTTCTGAGTGTTCACTTTCATTATGACCACACAACACAAGCTCAAAAGCACCACAGAATTTAATGCAGTCTATCATCTTAGACAAAATGTGTTGGTTTTTGTCCCCCTCCTCATTATACCATCTCATTATACTCTATCCTGTAGCTTTCATTAAGCTGTGTAGCGATATTCACATTGCTAATCATTGTAAGACACATAGCAGTTAACATTTTTCATGTAGCTGCTAGTCTGTTCATGTTTTCTCACTTAATCAGTAAAATGTATTAAATCTGTATTACCTGTCTGAATCGAGACTCATTCTTTTCCTGACAGCTGACAGAGGAGGCAGGAGAAACAAACTAAAGCTCCGGTCTCAGGACAGACAGTTAGCCAGGACTAGGGATGGGCGATACCAACATTTTCATCGATATCAATACCGATACGATACTTTGCCCCGTAAAGGAAAATCACATGATTGCTCAGTGTTCATTAATAACTTTATAGGAAGGGCAATATGAAATATGCATAAAACCCATGAACATAAATACCCCTTCAAAATTGTCAGGGTGCTTTGTCTTCAAATGCTTGAAGGTTGCTAATGTTGCTGTTATGTGCCACCACTTTATTGCACACTGAGCACATGGCATTACCTTTGGTAATGGATGAAAAATAGCACCACACACTACGCTTCTTTTTCTCTCTGACGTCTGTGCTGCCGCAGTGCTGCTGTCTGAGCTCACTCTGAGCAGCAGCAGAGCGAGGACTGAGGCTGCACAGTGAACCTCTGATAGGCTGCCATGATCATGTGACACGGAAGACCGTCTAAAATACGTCCGTACTGGTTTTAAATACCTAAAACTATCAGAGGAGAAAACTAATTGCACGTTTTGTATTAGCACAGTGGTATTGCAATATTTTAAAAAGTATCGATTCAAAGTATCGACCAGCGGGTATCGAAGTATCGATACCAGAGTACCATCCCTAGCTAGGACTTCTTCTCAGAAAGGTTTCTGGAGAAAGACTGAGCGTAATTTCTCCCTCTGTCTTGTGTTATTTCATTTTGATGTCCGGCTGGTGAGGTCCAGAATCTTTAATCTTTTCCTGTGGGGTTCTTCTGTGGAACGGTTCACTTTTTAGCAACTGAATTTGATTTCTCCATGACAAAAAAAATGCTCCTTTGACTGACTAAACAAAACACAAGCGCCACAGTGAACTTCCGGGTCTGAAGCTGTAACGTTGAATGTAGATTATACACAGTACTCATGGTATATTGTATAGATCGTTTATTTCAATTTTAATGTTTTTCTAAAATAATTTTATGTGATTCCTATCTTCTTCTTCTTCTTCATGACAGTGCCCCAGCGCCCTCTATTGACTGGCCGCCACTGCTATTAATACCTGTGTGTAAACTATCACACAAATCAGACTGTGGCCCCTGGGTACATCGGGCAAACTCAGGAGATGTCGCTGGCAGTCACTGATCCATCAGACAGACGATACGATATGTCATCATGCTGAGAGGATTGCACTGCTAAAAAGGATTACACCATTTGACATTTTTCCTGACCAAAACTGCTTAACCACTTTGATTATAAAGGCCCAAAAAATAAATCTATGACGAAAGCAGATCAATTCAGAATATTTTTGGTGCAGGTTATGTTCCAGTGAGATTGACGTGGCTCAATCAAGGATGGATGAAAGATTATTTGAGGACAGAGATGTATTACTGTGACACACTATACAGACAGTATAATGTAATATTTATCATATGCCTTGTATTACTTGATGTTTTCCACATCTTACTGTGGCTGTTTGGGGTCTATGTTCAGTAATTTTGATTATCTTTGTTGTATTTTTTTCCCTAAACTCTTTGGTCCCCAGATCTGTGCTCCATAGCCTTGTTCAGTAATTCACCCACAGTGAAGTGACTTTTTTACAGTCTACTTTGTACTTATATGTGAAATCTATACTGCTCAATTTGGTGAGGCTCCAGTTTTATTGAACCGCCTTGGGCAAATTTTATAGGATCCCAAAGATTAAACTGGGGTCATTCAGAGGACAGACTCCTAAAGCATAAAGCCGAAATCCCTGGTTACACAGAAAATTAAAGACATTTTAAATCAGAGGATTTCTAACCCACATGACTCTGCATCTTTTTATTACAGAGACGTGATCAATGCTCTTTCTAGCTGGGAGACTCAGTGAAAGTATTTTCCAGCACAGGCTCTGAGCACATCTGTGTTCACTCAGTTCTAGTTTTGCACCCCTGCAGGAAATCTGCCGAAAATTTTGTCTGCCTCACATGAAAACATACTGGCATTGTGAGATGGAGACATAATGTGTCAGCCCGATTATCTCTCAGTTTTCCCTCAGCTGAGACTCCTTCCTTTTCCATCCCTCAACCAACTATTTTTTTATAGCTCTGTCATTTCTAATTAATCTAAAGCCATTCTGTTTGGAAGTGTTTTCAAATTACTATCATTCATTAGGGACTCTAAAGGACAGGCAAGGTGTGATTTTCCCAGAGAGCTGGAGCAATAGTCAATTTGTTAGCCAACAACAAAGAAAACTAGCTAAGATAACTTAATTTGAACAGTCAAGTCTTCTATCATTCACTGACCTTTAGCACTATTTTATTATTATTAAAAGAAACTGTTTCATATATTAAATACATGCAGAGAAGGTTGAGTTGAGTTGAGTGAACTCTTGGAAGTTTAGTCATTGAACTCATCATTTCAGGATTAAAAACTTCAAGTCAGAATAAAAATAAATAATAATTAAAACTAGACTTTCTACAGTTAATTTACTGAACTCACATATTCCCATTAGGATAACAAGAAAAGCTTTGTTGATTCAACTAAATTCCTGCATATTGTTTTACAGCGAACCACATTTAAAAGGAATAGGAACCTTTCTTTTATGACCTGCCAATTTTTATGTGAGTATAAACTCTACTCCTATATTCTATATGAGTATAGGATTCATCATGTTGTCTGTGCTGTAGAAATAGCCTGTATTTATAGTCATGGAGGCCTCATGTGTGTTTCAGATGTTGGATATAAGCTGTGGATGATTTGGTTTGGATCAGTTCAAACCATATGGAACAGATGATGTGTCATTCCAGAGTTTAACAAAACCTCTGGTTAAACCATACATCTAATTTAAAGCAACTGCACTAATTAATAAAGTTTGTCTGTTTTGTATCTTGTCTCAACAGATGCTAAGTGGGTTAGATGTCAGTTTAGTGCTCCTCTGATAGAGGAGCTGAATACAGAAGAGCAGCAGAGCATAAATTGCGCTTGATCAGGAAAGAGAAAAAGTGGATTTTGACCCAGAGCTCAATGGCCTTAATCTGCAGGATTAGAGCATCAGAAAGTTCACTCTGCAGTGTTTGTATCTGTGTGTATGCAAATGTGTTTATGTGCTTGTGTTTTCTTTGTGGGTACATGTAAATGCCATATGCATGGATGATACTGTATAGGTGTAACAAATGACTTCGTTTCAAGGATTTGCATGTGCAGCAGCAGGCAGACAGACAGACAGAGGTGGGAGGGAAGGATGGAGGGAGGCGCTTGTGGGTTAAGAGCTAAAGCCGCTTGCTCCAGATGAAGATGGCACTCAGGCTTTCTGCCAATCAAAGCCCAGCCAACAGCCCACTCTCACTGACAGTGCAGGGAAACGGTGAGTTAGCCCACACGAATACTAGATATGCATGCAGCCTACAGCAGGTGACCTGCAATATGCCTTTATTTAACAGTTTCAGTATTTCCTAATAATTTCGGAAAAGACCATAACCTATACTTTGGTAGCAGTTCGAAACATAGAGACAGCAGCTCTGAGTCAGCAGTATTGGTGACTGGTTTGTTAGATAGTTTAGTTTATTATTGACTTACAGGTGAAATTCCATGAACAAAATTACTTAATTTGGATACCAGTGGAAATAAATAGGAAATGGCACCAGTACAACATCTCAGCTTGTACTGTAAATGTTTCTGTCATGCTTACATCATGACAAAATAGTTCATATGCCCTATTATCAATATTCCTGTCACTTGGACACCAGGACATCTTTCTTGTGTGGCTCACAGTGGAGCTGTAGCAGAACGCATGGTGTTTCAAATATCAAACAGGCCTGAGCACCATGACGTGACACTAGTGAAATGGTGAAGTCTGTAGCTGGTTTCAGTCAGTGAGGATAAAATCTCTCTGAACATCTGCCAAAACACAGAGCTGATCTAACCAGTGATGGGCACGCAGTTCACTGTGACATCATGTCAAGCATACAAACACTAATGGTTTGAAAAAAATCTTTTTTTTCTCCTTTCATCCATTAAACGCTGGTTGTGTTTTTGCCATGCTATATTTATCACTGGGCAGGTGGTGTGGATTAGTGATGTTCCCTAAACTTCAGTATGGGATGATACATGCACCACAAAGGAATGTATAATCCATGATCCTGCAGATTTTTAGTATTTAACACCACCTTAAAGTCTCCTTTATGTAGTTTTGTTAATTGCCGCTCCTCATTTTACTCCCTTAATCTTCCCTACTTGTCCCCTCACCGAGCTCTGACACCACTTTTTTCACCTCTTGTCTTTTCCTCTCTCAGTCTTTTATTTTTCATTAAAGTACCTCTGATTCTGTTTTTCTCACAAATTGCATTCGCCCTGAAATTCTGTGTCCTTTCAGTGACCTGCAGTACAATAATTACAATGTACTGACAGAAATCTTACTAATAACCATGCATAGTCTTGGTAAAACACTGTATACCACATATATATATTTTATTATTACTTGACAAAATCTCTTACAAAGTAAATTTTTTAAAACCAGAATCTGATAAAAATTATAGATGTTGAAATGTTAAGAAGACAAAGCACGATAATATGTTTCCTGCAAACATATAATACATTATACATTATAAACACATTATACATATTATTATGTTACCGCCTGCAAATCTAGTCTTTCTTTTTATTTTTTAAATTTAGATTAAGATTTAAAATGAAAACAAAATGTATCCAGACCAAAAGTATGCATATACACGAGGACAAATAAACCACTGTGTGGTCACATTTTAAGTTCATAGAGTTATACAAGTGCAGCCTACAGCTCTTCCGCAGTTAATGGGCCATGACCATGCAGGAAAATATAAAAGACAGAAGTAGGATGGGGGAGAAATAACAAAAGAGGGATGAACACAATAATGAAATGGAATCTCGTCTTCCATCTAAAAAGAACATCAAAGGAGATTCTTAATCTCAGGAGGCAATATTTTGTCCTCTCTTTCTCCCAATCCCTCTCCCTCCATCCAGCTCTCTCATGATGAGATAGATGATGATGAACATGTATGAGGGAGAGAAAGAGGGAGGGAGGGAAGGATGGAGGGAGGAAGAGAGGGATAATACCTTCTGAATACATGATGAATGTAGTCATCAGGCTTAAACTGACTGGGGGGTGAGTGGCGCACAGAGACTGAGGGCGTGCATGTGAATGACAGTGAGCGCACCATCATCAACTCTCCCCTGCAACTACTCTCAGTCTCTCCACTCTGCTCCTGAAGAGAGACAGAGGGAATCACGCAACAGATAATTAAAAGAGAGGTTAAAACCTAGTTCCTTTCTCCTGTGCTTTGTTTTAAAAAACTGAGCCACCAGAGGAAATAGGTAGCAAGAAACAGAAGTAAAACATCGTTGTTGTTGGCTTCAAACCATCCAGAGTGTTTTTTTTTTCTTTCTTTTTTTATCTCAGCAACAAGCTCCAGAGCTGTGATCAGTGTGCACAACCTGAGGAGGAGAGAAGATGCTGAACAATGTGACGGATGGTGAAGAGGGAGAGGGGGGACCCAACAGCCAGGGTGAGTGACGAAACCTGCCGCAGACTGACGAGAGAGGAGTGTGGGTATCAGTGTGTGTGTTAGTGTGTGAACATGGGTGCGACAATTTGCATATGTCCACATGTCACCATGGGTGTTGAAGGTGTGAGCGCACATGTCTGAAATAAATGTCCTAAATAAAGTTAGGGAAATAGCACCGTGTACTTTCAGGGATAATAATGAGATAATGTACATCTAGTTTGTTTGTGTGTGTAGTACTAAGAAAGACAAAGATGGAGAGATGGATTGTTTGGAACTTACACACAAATATGTTGTACGTGTTGAGAGAAAGGGGTAAAAAATGCTCCACTGAAGGATCCATCTGATCCTTCACTGAGATCTCATGCACTGTGCCCTCTGGTGTTGCATATTTTTACCTTTTTCTGCTCAACAAGTGCATAAGTTTTGTCTGGTTCACTGCTGAGTTGTTTTGGTCAAAGGGTGACTACATTTGGCATGCTGACGCAGTAGATGTATCTGTAAATGAATGCATCCATGACACTTTTAGCATTCTACAAAAAGGTTTAGAGCACGGCCTCTGCAGGTCTCTGGGAAAAACAACTTTTCATTCTCTAACTTATTCAAGTCTGTGGCCATCAAGAACGTCTCACCCAGAGGCAAAAAATGCCTTTCATGAACTCAAAAATGTGTCTCTGAGTGTGTGTTTTGACTGTGGAATCAAGTTGCACAGAAATACATTTTGATGTTTAGGATGCCATAAGCTAGTCTTTTATTAAAGCACATTTGTTTTAACTCTTGTTTTACTAATTACTGCAACTATTAGCCAACACAAAAATTATTACTTTAATTATTCCATTAATTGCTTCAGTTACTTTGCTTCAACTTCTCAAATGTGAGGCTGTTTTTAATTTGTCATATGCACGATAACAGTTAATATCTTTAGGATTTTCATTGGCGGTTGAACAGAAAAAGAAAGTTGAAGACATTCTGGGCATTTGGACCAAATTAATGAATGAATGTTTGTTAATGATCCTCTATATTTTGACACCTATGATATATACACTGTGGTTGCCTTTCTACAATTTCTACAAGTTTCTGTATTTACAGACATATCACTACTACACTGCTTACATACTTTTCCTTTCTTTGCTTATATCTTGATAAAGAAGTTCATTTTTTGATCACTTGAGGTGGCACAGTAATTTTGACAAATTTTGGCTGTTTGTCTTTGTCACAGAATAGGATCTGTTTGGTATCCACATGTGTAGCAAAAACTAATGAATTTAGAAGGAAAAAAGTTTCTTTCACTGCAGGATTTTATTTTATCAAGTGGCTGACTCAGCATTCCCCTAGAGTTGTTTAACGTGATTAAGCAGCAGACAATTGGATTACAAGAACGGTTACATGATATGAATGTAATATATTCAATTCACAGTAATAGGCCTGCATAGTTGTCCATCAATTTAATTTATAAGAGCGTGAACACATTCACATTTCCTTAAAGGGACACAGTAATCTAGTCTAGTGGAAAATGTGCACGCACTGTTTCAGTGTGATGATGGTGACTTTGTTGTCTTTGGGAAATAAATAACAGACTTAAAGTTGGAGACTGTTCCTCTTTGAGCATGACAGTGGAATGATTCTGTTTAATTTCTATTTTATAGTTGCACAGACAAAATCATGCATGTGCAAAATGCACAGTGAAAAATAACATAGACCTTTGCACAGCAGACATTTTGACTTAGTAAAAAAAACAAAGGTGTTACTAACGACACACTAACAGAAGTAGTTAAATGGAAGTCAGTCGTGATAAAACATAAATTATTTGTACCTGAGAATTTCTTCAAATTGTTGCTGACTGTTGATTGTACAGTTGAAGTTCAATTCATAATTAATATGCTTTAGCTATCCATCCATTCATTGTTCTAACTGCTCTTTCTATCTAGGGTATTGGAGCCTATCCCAGCTGTCACTGGGTGAGAAGCAGCGTACACCCTAAACAGGTCGCCAGTGTATCACAGGGCTGATATATGGAGACAGACATTCACACCATATGAGCAATTTAGAGTCAGCAGTTAACCTAACATGCCTGTCTTTGGACTGTGGGAGGAACAATATGCTTTATCTAACATGAAAAACTAAGAGAAACCTTTGGACCTTTTTCTGTATGTACCATTGTTTCACAAATAGTAAGTTGTGTTAACAAGTAAATACTGTAGAAAAGAAAAAAGCACACTACTCCAAACTGAAGTTTATTTCTCTTTTTTTTCAGATTTTGAGATGTAGATAAGGAAACAAAAAACGAACAATCCTGACCAGAATTAACTGCTTCATGCAGCCATGCAGTATCTGGATGCCAAAGATATGTTTTGAGACTGTGTCATCATAGTTTGTCCACCTCCAACTGATAACTGATATTTTTTCAACTCTAAAATGTTCTGCTCAGTACCTTACTTGCTCATATAGTTAAACCTCACCCAAATGTTTATGCTGTGAGCCAAAAATTTTATTAGCTAATATCAAATTTTTTAAACTCTCAAATGTCAAAATCAATTTCTGCTTCAAAAATCTTGGTCATTCTATACTTTTCTAATATTTTATCAAGATCACAATATTCCCCTCATTGTTGCTGCAACCATATATAAATTAAATATTTTGTCAGTAAACATTTTTCAAATATTTAGTATGAACATTTTGCAATTTGGCAGATATATACAGTACAGGCCAAAAGTTTGGACACACCTTCTCATTCAATGTGTTTTCTTTATTTTCATGTCCATTTTT
>JAUBNQ010000026.1:16180694-16206377 GCA_032353495.1 Ctenopoma kingsleyae | reverse complement strand
GCTGTGCACAATTTTCCCCTCAGTAATACTGTCTAAATAAATAGAGTGAAGAAAAATTGTTCTTTAATTTAACCTACCACTTGTAACTTAATACACATGTAGAACTATGGCATGGGGTTTGGGAGCTTAGCACAGATGTGCATTGAGTCTTCCACAATAGGACAAGAATTAAAAAAATAAAATAAAAAAGAAGTCCTACATCTGATGTTCACTGCAGTTAACAGCCGCTGAACATAACACACCCATATAATTATGTAAAAACAAGCAACAATGACTGTAAAACAAATACTTTTAAACTTATAGTAGATATAATGCTTGAATGTTGTATATGCTGTATACAACGAGGTGCTGTACTGATTCACCCACTGCTGAAAAGTGTCTTAACCAAAGGAAGACAAGTCGTCGCTCACCTGAAAGCGCTCTTCACTTCTTGGGAGAGCATTCCTTTGCCTGGTGAGCCTGCAAGACAGCAATCGCCTCATCCACCTGAATAAGAAGAAAATAAAAAAAGACAATTGCATACATTTGTCTCAGACAGCTCATTTTCATTTTAAACACTACGAATGATACCTTCTCTTTCTCCAATTATAGCAGCCACTACAAACATATCCCTTTGTAGTTTTGTACAGTATTTTGTTGTATTTGTATATTTTGGAACATTTATTTAAGAAGTGACTGAACCCACTCCACTCCAAGATTCTACATCAATCTGGTTTTTATGGAAAAGTGGTTAAACAGAAGTCACTTGGGGTTAAGTACATTTCACAGACTAATTATTAAAAAAAGAGACCTGAAAAAAAGTATGAAGCCACAACTGCCTCACTTTGGGTTGCTTAAGCTCGACCTTGCTCTTTCATATCAGGTTAGTAGTATAATGGTACAAGACTATTACAGGGTACTAAGCTAAAAGTATTTCTCTTTCAAATTGACTGCAGTCTTATATTTTACTTCCTGCTTAAGGAGAGCCTGGAGGAGTCAACTTTAAGATGCAAGAAAAAGCTAATTCAGAACAGAAAAAACACATTCTGATGTAAAAAAAAACAAAAAAAACTGCATCTTTCCTCCTTAACCACTTTGTAGAAAAGTGAACATAATTATGCCTTAGAGTGCAGAGACTCGGGCGACTTCAACATGTGCAGCAACTCAGAGTTGTCTATCTCCAGCAGCATCCCAGTGATTTTTCCAGCCAAGTTTGGGTGAAGGGTATGAATCAGCGGGTACAATCGCTCACCTTTGTGTCAAAACAGAGAGGGAGTGATCAGCAACCTTAAATATACAAGCTGATTCAACCTACATAGAAAATACCAAACTGATGCCACACCAAGAAGTTGTTTCTGATCCATGAGTGGAGCTGCAGCCAGCATCGAGGCAGTGAGCGGCTCTTGGCCTTGAATGTGCACTGATGGTTCCTTCACAAGAGCAGGAACAACCTAAATACATTGAGCAATGACACTAATGACTACCTATTCTAATACTTCAAATCAATGTTTGTCCGAAATATACATTTATAATGAACTACAAGCTAAAGTTTCATCAAGTGCTCTAGAGCAGGTACCTGTATTCTTGTCATGGGTGCAGGTACAGGAATGACCTGCTGAGGGTTCCTCACTCCAGACGAGTACTTATACTGACTGCCTCTGGTTATCACAGGCATGTCTGTACGTCCCCCTACAGTCTGCGTCCCAATGTTATCTAAACAAAGGCATTAGACATGAGACATCACAATCTACATTAACATCACATTAAGGTTGGAGCTTATCCTGTTGTCATAATTTAGATACATACTTGTCTTCTGAGTAGAACTGACAATACGTGGAGCTTGGGTAGAAGCCTGTCTGACTGTAGCAATGGCAGCTGAACCACGTCGAGGAATGGAGCTACCAAGAAACTGGGTTGAGTAGGGGCCTAAAACGTGGAGACCACACCATCATTTATATAGTTTATACTGTATGTACAGTATATACACATACATACCAGTTTATGTCAGCATTTACCCTGTGGTCTTGGTGGTTGTCCTGTCCAACAAGGAACTGGTCTCATGTTGCTGACAGCATTGTGGTTGTAGAAGGAGCGAGTGGGAGGCTGTAAGATAAGCATTTATTTAAACTATATGACATCAAACTACAGGTCAACCTAACAACAATGGCATGACTGCATAAAAAAAGCAAGGTTATATGCTTAGATTTACAGTTGTTTTCTTTTTAAGAAATAATATTCTGTGGCAAGGTAGCTTTCTTGCGTGCTTCAGGTCCTTCTACACAAATTTCTAAAGGATTAAGGGCAGCACTTTAGTCAGCAGGTAAACTTGGAGTGAATGAGAGATATAAGATTGTCGCTTCAATCCATGAAGGACAAGTGTCCATTAAAAATACATTATTGTAATGTTTTCAGTTTACTTCACATGCTTAAAGTCTTAAGCATACCACCTACCACCATTAGGGAAGCGTCAAATTGATCCTACATTCATTGTGTAGCCTGTCAACTATTTGACTTGTTTTTGAGACTCACGCCTTCATATCACATTTGGCTAGTCTAGTTAAAATTTATTTTTAAATTGTATTTGGTATCTTGTGTCAGTGTTCAAACATCCATACCTGTGGTACGGTCATGTAGTATCCAGCCTGCTGGTAGGAGTCAATGATGGGACTGGTCATGGTCCTCAGGGTAGCAAGTCTCTGCATGTATTTGTTGGTAAGAATTGCTTTGCGTTCCTCTCTCCGCTGAGCCAGAGCCACATACAGTGGCTTGGTTGCAACAATTCTACCGTTCATTTCAGTTACTGCTTTTGTTGCTTCCTCAGGTGAAGAGAAACAGACAAAGCCAAAGCCCTTGCTTTGGGAGCCATCTGTCATCACCTACAGAAAAGGATAATAATAATAATAAAAGTTTGTTTTATGTCATAATCTAAGTAAAAATGAGAAATGGAAAGGAGTGGCAAGAGGTCTAGGCAGGGTGGCAATGCTGGATCTCCTCAGAAGTATGTGAAAATCCCCTATATGTATGTATATGTCAACAAAATATCCACAAATACACTATTAAAACTATTTATTGTATCATTATCTCTTCTAAGATAGACCTAAGATTATATTTACAATTATATACTTTTGGTGAATTAATATTTAATTTGAAGGCTATAAGAGGCTTTTGGACCGAATTGCTTGTTTGTTGGACAAACAAGTAATTCGTTTTTACAAGTATGATTTTAAAGACATGAAAGTTGGGGCAGTTGCCTTGCCCCCCTGTAGATCCTCCCCTGCAATGAAGCCAGCAAGTCTTAACTCATTACAATACCTTGGCACTGGTAATGGTGCCATAAGGAGCAAACTCCTTCCGGAGTCTCTCGTCATCTATGCTGTCATCCAGGTTCTTTACATAAAGATTCACTCCCTGGAAAAATAAGTGAGAAATGACAAGTTCACTGCTCCTAACCATTTATTAAACTTAAGTGCAGAGCATCAAATCCAATTGCATTACCTGATAACGCTGAATGCGGTCCTGTTTGATCTGGTCAAACTTGCGTTTGAGCTCTCCTTGTCGTTCCAGGCGCTTCTGAGCCCGCCCCACATAGATGATTTTCCCATTGATCTCCTTTCCGTTCATTTCGTCAACTGCCTGGGAAAACAAAAGGAGCATCAACGGGAGAACGTTGTGACAAATAAGTATGCTCCTACAATTTAAGGTAGTTTATCAACAGCACATCAAGTCACTCTTGGTGCCTTTTAGTTAATCTACACAGCCTCTTCCAGCTTTTGGTTTCCAGGCCTGAATATGGACTGCTTGTCTCAGGGTCACACTACTTTCATCGACGCCCTTACCTACCCAGCACAGTGTTCTGCTCCTGAAACTGAAATCAGGACAATATGTATCACAGGAAAAAAACACATGGTAAAGAGCTACACACACCAGCTGTATTTGTGTCAAATCAGATTCATTTGTTGCTGTGTATGCCAGCACGACAACAGACCATGATAATGTCTTTGTACAAAAGGTCTGATGTCCTGGAGTTTTATCCCTTCTATTGAAGCATGCATTCAGATGCCACTCAACTAAATCTACTAAGAGGTTTCTTCAGGTAAATCAACTTGCAGCCATTGTTTGCCTCTTACAAATATGGATGTCTCTCAGGTTTTCAGCAGCACATTACCTACTAAATAAGCCCACCCCAATTAATGTGTCCTTCTTAGCTGTTAACAAAAAAGTCTATGCATGTTAGTGAAGACAAGTAAATATAGAGTGGTGCTTGAAAGCTTGCAGAACCTTTGAATTTTTTCTGAGTAAGAATGACCTAAATGTGATTTTCAGTCCTAATATTTATGATTTCACAATATCCCGGATACGTCAATTCTTCTAAGGTAATGATGGGGTTGTTGTCCTGATAACATGTCCACAAACTCAAACCTAATCATGAGCAGGTTTAGTCAGTGTGAACAAGACAGGTTCTCAGATTTGAACGGCATTGGAGCAAGAAGTCAATCCAGTTATAGATACAGCATGCTTATGCAAGTAATCCATTGAAATAAAAACAATCAAAGGTAAGAGTTTATAATGCAGAGAGTGTACTTCACATGTGACTTGTTACTAGATCCGTGTTGCGTTTGTGCCTGCTCTGAATGTAGTGAACAGATTATACAAATGATTCACCATCAGATCAGTGGACACAGAGTCATGTATACGGGTTTTCCAGGGTTGAAAAACTGAACCCTTCAGTGACCCTCATAGTAAATAATGTTTACTGCAACTTTATCTTTAAAAAAAAAAAAAAAATCCATACTCCCTTGATTGTGGATGAATTAAGTGATCGTATTATTAGCACAATGTCGCTAGCACAATAAAATGCTGAAGATAAAGCCTTAACATCAATATAACAAACTGTCACTGTGGCCAGGTATCCATTCTAACCAGACAGAACTTTGGCACACACTACCTTCTGAGCATCCTCATGGTTAGCATAGTTTACAAAACCAAATCCTCGCGAACGCCCCCTCTCATCCTTCATCACCCGCACGCTGAGAGTCCTCCCTGAGAACACAAAGCAGACAATGATATGACGAATGATATGAGAAGTGATATATCTAGATAAATTTAGTAATTTCTCAATTATAACCACAATCTGTTCAGGCAGTGCCACTGTGCAGAAGTAACAACAATTTCAAAAGCTACTTTCTTACCAAATGCAGAGAATACCTCCTTGAGTTTTTCATCAGTGTAGTCCTCACCGAAGTTTTTGATGTACACATTTGTGAACTTCATAGCTTTGGTACCTAACTCCACCTCTCTTTCCTTGCGGGACTTAAAGTGGCCAACAAACCTGCAGACACAATAGAACCCATGCGCCAGAGGAAAATAATGAAGAGAAGATAAAATTAGTTAGTTGCACAGTGCAGAAATTTGTTTTTTGGCTTCATCACAAAGTATCAAACACAAACAAGACAATCAAAATGCTACTTCCATGTTTTCTGCATAAATTGGTCATTAAATATGATCTGATCTTCACCAAACTCACAAATGCCAACAAACACAATATATAATAATCTCCAGGAAACTGCAAAGTGTGTCTTTGTTAAAAAAGCCTACACATGACAGCATAATGATGGTATTGCTTTATGCAACCCTACTGACTATTCAGTTTTAAAATTATAATACACACAAAGAACAAACCTAGAAATAGATCCTACCTATTCACTGATCTAAGCGAGGACAACTGACATTTTTCTCCCAGGATACTGGTCTTTGGGTTGACAAAACCAGATTCCAACTGATGTCTACCTGTCTTTCCACTGAGCAAGACACATGAACAGGTCACCTGCAAAAATCTAGCATCTTCATTGGTTTATATAGTTGATATAGTCTATATTCTACACAGCTCTTTGCCTCAGGACATTATTTGAAATTGCATATTTGCCATGATTTAAAAAGTTCAACTGGTCAAACCAAAGTATTTAGTTCACTCACACTTTCCTGTCATTCAGCAGCATCCCATTCATGGTTTCAATCGCCCGGTTTGCAGCCTCCTGAGTTTCAAAGTGAACAAAGCCATAGCCTTTGGATCCCTTTTCATCACAAACAACCTACAAAAACAAAGGCTTTAAAAATCACACAAAGCATGGAGTTATAATTCAACAGTCTTGTTTACTGCTGGATGAAAATTCAGTGGTCACACTTTTCAAACTTCAATGGAAACAAGCCAGAATGAAAATCATTTTACGGTTTAACAAGATAAACTGCCACTGATCAATTTCGTTCCACATTATACTACATAGCTGCAAGGCCACGTCCCCTGCAGTCAATGCATTTTATGTTTTTTAAAAATATGCTGAGAGTGGCATTTAGTGATTTTGAGGCTGCATTTACCCTTTAAGATCAGAGGGATACAGCAACCCTTTAATGATTAAAAGATGACACCAGCCACTTACCTTGCAAGACAAAATATTGCCAAAGGCTGAGAAGGTGTCATACAGTGCCTTGTTGTCAATAGACTCATCCATGTTCTTAATAAAGATGTTGCCCACACCAGACTTCCTGAGTCCTGGGTCACGCTGAGACCACATTATTCGGATTGGCTGACCTTTAATAACATCATAGTTCATTGTGTCCAGGGCACACTCCGCTAAAACAAAATAAAAATCTTACTGCAACAGGTAACAGTCTTATGTGCCACAACCAGTAATTAAGTGGTTAAAAAAATAAATAGATTTTATAATCTATGAGAAAACACAAAGTAAAACGGTTTTAGACAGTTGAACGAAACTGGTCACTGAGTTTGGGTGGATTTGGCCAAAGTGGGTACTTTACCATCAGCTGGTTGCTGGAAGTTTATATAGGCATATCCCAGAGATCTGCGTGTGATAATATCTCGGCACACACGAATTGACATGATGGGTCCAGCAGGAGAAAATTTCTGGTAGAGCATGGCCTCTGTAACATCAGGGTGTAGGTCCCCCACATACAAAGAGGCGAGGGGATACGCTGGCCCACCACTGTTCATCTTGGGTAACAGCTAATTAAAGAAAGATGCATATCTGATGAGTATTGTACTATATTATTGTAAATAAATTGTTGCAAGAAAAGCTGATTTGGCTCTATGGTCATTTGGCAGATCAACTATTTTAACTATCATTAACTATCAAAATCTGCCCATTTTTTCCATTCAGCATTTGATTTACAGTACTACATGTCAGAAATAGTGAAAATTGTTTCCCAAAGACTATGGAAACATGGTAACATGACTTACTAAAATTATAACATTCATGAAGCAATTTATTGCATAGATGCTGTATTACAGTGCATTAGCTCATAGCTCCCTTCTTAACTTCTTAATATTTCAAATGATCTTTGTATACACCATGTTATAATGCATAAATTCAAATAATCAAAAAGTTTGCCACTAAGATACATTAGTGGAAAAAATATATATATCTGGTTGTGCTGGGCGGTATACCGGTTTATACCGAAAACTGTTTTTTATTTTTGTTATGATATGGATTTTTCTTATACCGTAATACCGGTTTAAATAGCCTAAACAAAGTTCGGAGCGTAGCGTGGCGGGAAATTGTTTAAAGGGGACCGTTTTCACTGCTACACTGCTAAACATGCATGTAACGGACTACCTGCGTTAGTGGAGGTACTGAGCTGTAGCAGACAATGAAGTTGAACATGATGAACTTTTACTGAAAAGGGAGCTGTGTCTGTTGTCTGGAGAAACTTTGGTTTTAAAAGTTTGGACGTAGACCAAACAACTATTTACGGTACTGCAAATGTTGACGAGCTAAAGTTGTCACCGGAGGTGGCAACACTATCAATTTGCTGCACAACCTTAGCCGCAAACATACTGTGCAGTACCAGGAATGTATGAAACTAAGATCGCCACCCTCCACATCCTCAGGTAAAACTGAAAAAGCTCCACTTTTTCCAGTCAGACATCACTTGTAGACGTGTCTGCTAGTACTTCTCTTAGGTTTACAGCGTTGTTGATTTAATGACAAATGAACAGATTTTGTACACCGTCCTGGGAGCATTTTAAAGACAGATATTTAAGTTGCTTTTCAGGTGGTTGATGCGACATATTTTCCAACGCGCACTCTCTGTCCTCTGATGAGAGCGTGCTCACCTGTGTGTGCACGCACGTGTCTGTGTATGCGCATCAGTGTGGATACAGAGGATCTCGCTGTGCGTGATACAGAGAGCAGAGGAGAATTGTAAATGCGCAATCATGTAGACACAGAAATGACATGTCATCAGGTAAATAAGATAAATAACATTTAGGCTGTTTAGTAAGTTTAATAAAAAGACAATGTATAGACCTGTTCTATAGGAAGCTAACCTCAAATGACTTCTGCTGTGATCTGGCACTCTTCTCTCAATCAGTGGAATATACAGCTCTGGAAAAAATTAAGAGACCACTGAATGAAAACTGTGATTGCAAATCAGGGTGATTCCACCAAATATTGATTTCTGAACACTTCCTAAGTTAAAACATTAGTAATGCATTTGTGTTTGGACCTTTTCTGGTATTTTGACCATACATTTGACCATATACCTTTAAATCACAAAATCAGAGAAACTGATCATTTTGCAGTGGTCTCTTAATTTTTTCCAGAGCTGCATGATTAACACGCAGTCACGCATGGGGAAAAATACCATGATATAGAATTTTGGTCATACCGCCCAGCTCTAACATATGTTAATATATATGATTAGGTATGTGGTTGGTATATCCTTAATACAAACAAGATGCAAAATGTAGGCTTTGTTTTAACAATTTATACATTTAATTGCTAATTATTTCAATTCCACGGCTATTCTCTATTCATCAAAAGGGTAAGCTAAATAAGTATTTTCTGCATCATTGTACAGATGAGCAGCAGCAGCAACTACAGCCTCCAAAACCATAAAGATGAATCCACATGCTTCTAAAAAGTCTCAATAACTGAACATGATCACCTTCATAAAAGGAACATTTACTGCAGCAGTTAAAGCAGGTGGTATCTACCACCTGGAAAGTTAAGGGAACCCTAAATTACACTTAGCAACTAATTCAGTTTTAATATTGTAAATTTGTTTTAGACAACCCATCCTAAAATATGTAAAAACTATTTATGAAGCAAAAAAGTGATTTTACTGTGTTTATATCACCCAGACTACAAAAGACTTGATTAAAAAAAATATATCCTTATCCAGAGCAGGCCTAGCTAGATCAAAAAATATAAATCACTAATTTACATTATACTTATATTGTCAAACCTGAAGGAACTTCGATAAATAGATGAGCTAAAGAACTTTTTAAAAAAACACAGCTTGTCTTTCTCCCCATCCAGGCCACATGACTAAAAGTTAGTTAAATGCTATAGTGAAAACCTGCTGAAATCTAATGATGTCTCACATAAATTTACGTTTAACAGAGTTTCACCATCATAGCTTTGCTTAACATGTTAAACTAGGAAGAAAATAATGTTTGATTTATTTAAAAATAAAATATATTAATTAGCTATCTTGTTAGCAAAAACACAGAGAACGAGCTAAAGTTAGCTAACTTGGAGATACATAATGCCTTTATGCACCGAAAATCAAAATTAGCTCGTATTTGCCACGGATGACGCCGCTAAATTTCAGCTAATCAAAGTGATCAAAGTCGACAAAATTAACATTACTTACAGCGTTTAAATAATTAAGGCGTCGGACTTTTGGTGCGGCGCTTACATCAGTGAAGCAGGGACACTTTCTATGAGCAGGAGGTTGTTTTCGTTTAATTATGACCGTGGAACACCTGCAGCGAACCTCCGCGCCAATGTAGTTCAATTAAGTTAAGGGCAGACGCTACTTTACGTGACACTCCTCGATGAAAACTAGTTCCTCTGGTTGTAAACAGTGATTTCTTGTGTTTTTTCTGAATTGCATTTTTTTCTCAATACTACCATCATCTTAGTAAAAACATATTTTGTGGACAAAAATGAAGACGTAATTTGCCTGTTATCTTAAACGAAACTTTATTTCACTGAATGGTCTTTGACACTTTCCTATTTCTTACATGTATAGTGAAACTAGAATGGTTTTAAGATACATAAACACAAAGCTAGAATTACACCAACCATTGTTTATCTCCATTTCGTCATTGCTTTTTAGAGCTAATCTAAATTTTCACAACCACGTGTGTGCACTGGGTAATAGACTGTTACAGAAGCAAATTTTAGCCATAAGACTTGTCAGTAAAAACAAAGCAAGTAGATACCTGATATACAGACAGGCTTCGTTCCACATTCACTAACTGCATTTTCATCAAGCATAACAATAAACTGACATGATTTTTTTTTAAACAGAAGATTATTTCAATTAATCGGAGCATTGTCAGAGTAAACAGACTGTCAGCTATAATGTGGAATGGTGCCTTCAACTACAATATGTGGAATGTAGTGGTGATACATGGTATTGTGACACTGAGCTTCTTTCCAAAGTGATGGGCTTCTCCAAACTGCACCTTCCAAAATAGACCTGATTTCTGAAACTGTCATTCACACTAGCTAGCTTCAACATGCGAACATGGGTAAAAACTGAGGACAACATTTACCGATTGTATGTTCGTCCTGTCTAACTCGTTCTTAAAATTTCTAAAACAAGCAGATGCTGCCACCTTAATGAAAATACAGAGGCTGCAAGAGAAAGCCAGGCACAAAAATGTGTTTGGAGAAAACAACCGCTTTAAGAGGAATATTTTGCAAGCAGGGTTGATACAGTGTGGTATGACATTTTCAATTAACATCAATAAAAGGTTATTTTAGGTTTTACATACAGATGATAGTCAATCTTGCAAAATACATGGAACCACATTTACGCACATACAATTTTCATTGTACTGAGATCAAGCAGCACCTGAACAGTGAGTAAAACTACAATGACAATCCATACTTAGTTCAAAAAAAGAAAAGAGCACTGCCTTTCCAAAAGCCTAATAATGTGGAATGTCTTATGTCTGAACAAATCTAACATGACAATTTAAGGGGTCCCTTAGAACTTTGAAACTGTGAATTTGTGAACATGATCAAGGAGCATTTACACCAAGATGTCAGTGTCACAATACAGCCTGCCTCCTTTCTGTATGAGCCCACAGCAGAATTGCAGTTAGTTGAATACAGGATTGTATGTGTGTCTGGAAATTCAAACACAAAACTGTTTTGGGGTTGTGAAGCAAATGGAACACCTACCATCACAGTGTTTGGTGGAAATCAACAGCCAGTTTAATTACCATACAATAAAACCTGTAAATATTATGTGGAATAAAAAATAACAAAATTAAAAAAAAAGGGAAAATGCACAACAAACTTGTTGGGACAAAGGAATTTGGAAGGCCGATTAGAATTCACAACACCCCCCCCCCCCCCCCTCCCCAGACCACTGCAGTCTTTCACATCCATTCACACTTGCTCACTCACTACATACATACACACAAAGCTGACAAAAAAAACAACAGCAACATGGACTCACTAATTAATACAACATGTTTCCACAAAGTGACTGAAACTGCTAACAACTGAAAATTACCCTGTCACCTCACAGTGAACTGAGAGGGGTAAACTAGTTGGTCAGGAGCAATTCAGGCTGCTTGTCATACAGAAGTGGGAGGGGCTGATGGAGTGGAGGGGGATGTATATAAGCTGTCTGTGTTTAAGATAAGAGTGTAGGTGGATTAACAGTGCAATTTCATTAGTTTTCCCCATCTCCGGTCTCTCCCTCATCTGCCTGGTTTTCTGATGTCCACAGCTGGGAACAGAGAAAGTAAACAGTTACAATTTACCATGAATAATAAACACACCTAGATTAATCAGAGGAAAATACAATCTGGGTTTAAAACTCACAGTAAGGTTGTCCCTTAGTAGTTGCATGATCAGGGTGCTGTCTTTGTAAGAATCCTCGTTCAAAGTGTCAAGTTCAGCGATGGCTTCATCAAATGCCTGAAACATAAAATGTGGTATTTAAACGCGTATAATCTAGCTGTATTTTGGTATACAGCTTCCACTAGTTGGAATGAAAATTTCTTTGAGCAGGTCAGCACTGAAAAATAAATGCTCAAAAATTCCCTTCCACTGAATGTAGGTAATTAAATGTTTCTGGCTTTTTGACATTTATTGTATTTAAATATGATTAATCTGTAAACATTTCAAAATGGTGGCTTAAATGAGACTTCAGTTCATACCGTCTTAGCCAGGCTGCAGGCCTTGTCCGGGTTGTTAAGAATTTCATAGTAGAAGACTGAGAAGTTGAGAGCCAGGCCAAGCCTGATAGGGTGTGTTGGCTGCATCTCCCCCTTGCTAATGTCAAAGGCTTGCTGGTACGCCTGCTGGGAATTCTCCACTGTATCTTCAGGTAGAAAAAGACAAAAGAAGGAAAAAATATCAGTCTCCACCATTTCTCATTCATTTTGAAGCAATATTAATTGATTTTTTTTGGCCACCTGGGGGCAGTGGAGCAAACTAATAACAGACTATGCAATACACTATGACCTTTGAAAATAAGTTTTTTAAATATTATATATTGAGGAGACAGAGCAGACATTAGTCTAGTATTTATTCTTGTTTTAACTTTATTTCAGTCTCCGCCAATTCCTGAGCAAATTATTTGATGAGCTGTTATTATAAATAATCTTACAATAGAAATATAATGTAAATTATGTCCTCACTTACCCTTCTTAGTATCCCCAGATGCAACCTCAGACAGGTATCTATAATAGTCGCCTTTCATTTTCAGATAGAACACCTTGCTTTCAGCAGCAGATGCGTTGGCAATGAGAAAGTTATCCAGTAGCCCCTGAAAACAATAATCACATCTTTTCAGTTTCGTGATAAGTTAAACAGCTTATACACACCATCATTGAAAGTGTATCAATTAGGACTGTTTAAAGCACCAAAAAAGTAGAAGCCCTTACAAGCACATCATGGCAGATTTCCTGCAGCTCCGATTCAATCTTCTCCCGATATTCGCGTGCCATCTGCTGTTTTTTGTCATTGCCCTCAGTCTTCTGCTCAATGCTGGAGATGACGCGCCAGGATGAACGACGTGCTCCTACCACATTCTTGTAGGCAACAGAAAGAAGGTTGCGTTCCTCGTTCGACAGCTCTGCACCTTGCTCCGTCACCGACTTCATGGCTGCTGCCATGTCATCATAGCGCTCAGCCTGCTCAGCGAGCTTGGCCTTCTGTACCAGGTCGTTCTTATCCATTTTCTAGACTGAGAAAGAAAATACAGTATTAGTAGTAGTTGTGTGTAGTTAGTTAAACACAAGTTGTACAATAGTCCACATATTGCCCATTCACCTGCTAATAGATCATAGCACAGATATCTTGAATGTTGAATAAATTCAAGATTTAATCTTGAATTTATTCAACATTCAAGATGTAAATCTTGAATTTATTTGTGCTACAACCTACTATGATCTGGTTCAGCAGACAAAGTTTTTCAAGCAATGAAACCACTGGCTTCCCTGGAAAGTGAGGAAAAGCATTGGGGCCCTTGGCAAGTGGGTCAACTCTATACACCACTTGCTAAGGTTAGCTGCTAGCGAGTTAATAGGGTTCTGCAATCCTGTCCTACATGTTCGTATCTTTCCTAGCCCATTTCCGTCTAAATAGAATTGCATCCAGTTCGCCTAACAGTCCCAGCAACACCAGTTACGTAATACTCAATATACACAACGTTTTTACTGGCTGGTTTAACGTTGTTTCAGCCGACAGTCACTACACCAGCCGAAGCCCTCCCGGGTCAAGCCTTAATGCCCTCCCCTAATGTTGCTAGCAATGCTAGCGGATACATTGGCTAAGTGATTGTAACGTTACCTCGATAAATGCGATCGATTAGATTTAAAATGTGATTTGTTCCTATTTCTGTTAGCGATCTAACTAGATTAGATAACGTTGCTGTTGCTAATCTGTCGTATTCATGATAACGCAAAGCGACTGGAGTGGCTAGCAGCTAGCTAGCGTCGTCTAATGTAGCGTTACCGCTATTTAACGGTAACGTCCATTAGCTAGGCCTGCAAAAGAAACGACAGGGTTTCGTTTAAAGAACACGCTTATGGTGCTAACAATCAACATTTGTCACTTTTATAATCAACAAAACAGAAAATCCGGTGGTGTAATGCATTACTTTTGCGTTTAATTCATTTTCAACAGCAGTGCCGCGGCCCGCCCAGGCTGCCGAGCCTGTCAGAACAAAGTGTCATGGAATCCGTTAGCTTTCAGGCTAGCAGCTAATGCTAGGCTGCAAGCTAACCGACTAGCCTTTCACAAACCCAGCTAGCCTGCTCCGTTACAATGATGGCTTCTCAATAGGATTCAACCAGGGACGATGAAACAACCATTCTAACATTAAGCTACGCATTCAAATTCAGTACTATAAAACGCTATTCAGACGTGCGAGGGTATTACACTTACAATATTGGGGACTTTTAATCCTGCTTTTTTTTTTTCTTTCTCTGGACGATTCAACCTCCGTCCTCCGTCTCGCTCAGCGTATCGTTCAGGGCAGTACCACTTCCGCTACTCTGGTACTTCTGTTTCCTCTTTTCTCACCACACATCTGCCTTACGTAATGCATCCACTGCTCATACACTAGCTAGGATAATTATTTAAAAAAGCTTATAACAAAACTTAAAATAACAAAAGTCTTTTTTGAATACACTCACTCAATTATAATAATAATAATACACAGTTTTAACTTGATGGGTTTTAATAAGCCATACAACCACTTTCACTTGTTGGTTTATTTGGACTTCTTTTTAGGTTACATGAAATTTTTTTTAATCCATATGCTATTAAATCAATGTTTTCATTATAACGTGTTAATTCTTCCGTGGCACTCAAGTGTGGTTATTTGCAGCTTCCTCTTTTACTTGCTCACATATTATCAAGACATTTTTATAAGACTTTTTTATATGATCCTTTTGTAATTATATTTATATTTTTTATATTCCTTTTATATTTCTCTGACACCACAGGGACGGCACCTAATTTCATTGTACCTGTTACAATGACAAAGATATTCTGAGTCTGATTCTGATAAGATTTATAAAATGTCTTGTCTTATAAAAAGTTGTGGGTAAATTACTTTGCATGTTTAGGATTAGAGCTATCTGCACCAATTAAAGAGATTACACAACTATAGATATGATTGCAAGACTTGACATTGGTCAAGTTGTATAAATGAATTTTATAGCAACAGCATCTTCACACCAATGTCAAAGGTCAAGGTCACTAGCAGAGTAGCACATCTGGAACATCCAATGTTTCAGTCAGTGACGCTTAAGTAGATACTTATCACTGCAGGAGGTTTAATCTGACACAAGATTCTGTAATCGATAGAGCAGCAGCATAAGCAGTATACTGGGAACCACCTTTAAATTTCATGACATTTCACTCTTGCGTGCACAAAAATTTATATTATATATATATTATAGCCTATTGCAAGGACTTAAACAATTAATGGATAATCTAAATTGTTGGTGATTCTTTAGTAATCAAATAAATTATTAATTTACTAATCGTTTCAGCACCATGACAATTACTTAAACTTCTTGACTGTGTAGCATTTGGTGGCCATTCGCTCAATGCAGAACAGTTGTGTTGGGCTGTTGTGAAGCAAGTATATATATTTTCCAGAAGAGAAGACCAGACACAGATCAGATCACATAGCTCTTGTTAGTCCATGTCTGCTAGAGAAAGACAAAAAAAACTTTAACAAACAAAGCTGCATTGCCTGGAAATGTTGTTGGAAATGTATGTTTCAGCTGCTTGAAAGGAAAAATGTTCATAATTCAGAAAATGGATACAATTGCAAACTAATAAAATAACAAACAAATTCCATTGGTCTCAAAAATTTCTCTTCCTATAGAAACAGCCATTTCTAACAGGGAAGAGCTTTCCCACAAATAACCTCGGGCCACTGTTGTAACAACATTTTAACTAAGGTTAAGCTTGTTGATTTGCCTACAAAAATGATAATAATCACTTTCTTTTCAGTATGTTCTACTTACCAACACCACACATTATTCTGCCTGTTCTCAAGGAAAAATACAGAATTCTACTCTCAAATAATGACTGTAACTACTTAGTGACACTCACACAGCGTGCATTGAGTTAAAGTTTGAGTTTTCTTACTCAGCAGTATTCTGCCAGCTTAATAAAAGCCGGATGGAAAATTTTCCTGCTCACATGGACTTCAGATTCCAGCCTCACAGACTACAACCTCTTCTCTCACCCACATCGAAGACACCATGATTCAATTAAGGACTTTAATATTTGCATCTGTTATGGTCCCTACGATACTGTCTTCTGCACTAAAAGATGAATACATGGAAGCGAAAAGACCCAAGGTAAGAAAATCTTTTGGGGTTTAACACACATGTTAATGAGCGAGTGGAAGAAGTGCATAATAGTCTGAGTGCTGCAATTATTATGGTTTCTTCTTTTTGCAGAGAGACATTGTAAACTTTGATGACTATGGTTTTCCTCGAGACTCAGACACTGACCAAGCAGTAGCTCCAAAAGCCAATGGTAATGTTAGTTTAATCAGATAGTTTTCAACAACAGTTTTAAAGCTGATTATGCAACAGTTACCGAGGCATTCTTCCACATTTTTGTGAATGTAGTTAAAGCCTGCATTATGTAATAATGGGGCTGATCAAGTATCCTCATCTAAACTGTGTGTAGAGAATTTTGAGCTGCAGTCACACCATCAAGCCAAATTTCATCAGAAGACAAAAACAAGAAAACTGATAGTGTATAAATTAAAAATGTGTCATTGTTGTTTGCAGAATTGCCAACATGTCTACTGTGTGTTTGCCTGAGTGGATCTGTTTACTGTGAGGAGGTGTCACCTGAAATGTCAGCTGTCCCAGCCCTGCCAAAAGAGACGACATATCTCTACGCACGTTTCAACAAAATTACAAAAATAGGCAACCGAGATTTTGCAGACATGGGTGAATACAAATCTTTAAAAGCACTCATCCATTCTCCACCTCTGAATATCAGGGTTCAAGCACTTTCCTTTTCTGTTCTCTCCAGCTACATTAAGGAGAATTGACCTAACTGGAAATCTCATCGCTGAGATAGAAGATGGAGCTTTTTTAAAACTTCCCAATCTTGAGGAGCTCAATCTTGCAGAGAACAGACTGACTAAACTTCCTACACTTCCCACTAAACTATACTCATTTGATGCCAGTAACAACAGGCTTAAAACCCAGGGTGTAAAGGGAACTGCTTTTAAAGTAAGCTACTTTCTCGTGTTAAATTGTAGTAGACATATTGTACTTCTGATGTCTGATAGAACATTTTTGTCTTCTTGTAGAAACTCACAGGACTGGCATACCTGTACCTTGGAAACAATGAACTGACAGCAGTGCCCCAACTTCCAGAGTCTCTTCATGTTGTGCACCTTCACGTAAGTTCATCTATTATGTTTCGCCTTCCATTCCAGAGTCAGACTTGAAAAAGCCCTTTGGAATGGAAGGGCGAAACGTAGTCGAGGAACTAAAACAAGTCCAGTTGTCATTGAAAAACCTTTTTTGAGATAACCATGACCTGGATGACTGAGAATCTTCACAGATATCCATCTATTATTCACTGCAAACACACAAACGAGCCTACAGCAGCTCAGCAGAAACAATTCTATTATTTGTTTCCTGCAGAATAACAAGATATCAGCAATCACAGATGAGACCTTCTGCAAAGGTAACAACAGTCACTACATCCGGAGCAACATGGACGAGGTGAGACTCGAAGGGAACCCCATCAAGCTGTCACAGCACCCCAACAGTTTCATCTGTCTGCACACTCTCCCCATTGGATGGTACAACTGATATTACCAAAGCATGTTTCTGACAGAGGTGAACCATATGGGGATGTTATTGTAAACTGAAGGAGACTTTTGACACGGATTTCAAAAGTACGATTTACAAAATCTTCTCCTCACAGAGTTACATTTTATATAAATAATAAATAAAGCAACCATACAGGCCTTAACATTTTATCATAATTATACTGAAACCATACAATCATAGAACTGCAAGATTTTAACAAGGAGGTGAACAAGTTTGTTTGTTTGCTATCAGTGCCATGTGCCAGCAGCAACACATCTGTGCAAAATCATCCTCAATTTGTATAAATACAACTTTTTTGTATATTTTCTTTTATCATAATTTGGCTGAGGCTGTTCTGTCTTGGCAGGTGCTATGCAACATTTTTAACATATCAAGATAGACTCACTGTAATATGCTTAGTGAGACCTGGGTATGGTTATCATCACACCTATTGTATTATCTCTGCTGTTTTCTTAAACTAAAACTGACCATATAAACAATAAAACTTGCATGTTGGAAATGACTTCACCATCATCCTTTCCCTCTCCATTCCTTAATAACATTCACAACTGTGTTGTTGTAACCTGGTTACATACTGTAGGTTTATTCCAGCCAGACTGACACAAGTGAGTGAGCAAATAGTCCAACAATGTGTCCTTAGACAACCCACGAAGTCCATATTAAATCCGACCGTCGTTCATTTGGCTGCAGGCTCATTAGGAACTATCAGTCCATCTGCTATTTTCTGCTGGTACTCCCGTTCTGAACGTTTTCTTCGGTAGACATCATCTGGAAAAATGAAAATTTGAGAGACTGAAATAAGACATGTAATAAAGACAGTTCTGCAGTGAGCACAAAAGTGACATCTGGCAGACTACTGAGCCCGAACTGTGTCTGGTTGATACTTACTACATATGTCTGTGTAAAAACAATAGTCAGATGCCAATAGGTACGTTAATATTTAGTTATGGCTTGCTGTCATTCTTCCTATGTAGTGGTTATTAAAAGATTCATTCTTTATGCATTTTATGTACGTGATGTGGTCTGAGTGAATCAAAAAAGTAGGTACATGCTTTTTAGCATAAAAATGACTCATTGTAAAGGACAGGTTATAACAAAAAGAGGGTATTTTGAAGTGACTTAGAATGGAAGATATTCACTTGGTTTTACTAACTTAGACTGTATTGGTTTGAGATCAATTTTTGAAAACACATTTGCACAGAATAAAGACAGTGAATTTTGTCCCCCTCACACACATCGGAAGCATGTTAGGTAGGGTCAGTATGTACAAATGGGGAACTAACTAATTAATTTTAGACAGACATGAAACATAGCAAACCTATGTTTGCTATTTTTACAACATGTGCCTTGACGTGTCACAGTAGAAAAAGTACAAGTGGTACTAATAACATTAACAGTGCCTCTGTTCTATACAAATGCCCCTTGACAGTGAGCTAACACTGTACAACAGACCATTTTCCACAGCAGACCTTTTGGCTTGCCATACGAAGAAAAACACAGGTGTAGAACATTAATAACCAATGTGTCCCATTTAGGTTTGCCAGGGTCTGCTGGTTCACTGGCACGGCTTATTGGGACACTGGAACTGAGCCTTCATTAGAGAAGTTTGTCTGCTCAAAATATCTGCTTTGAAAAACATCCATACCATGACTGTGAAATCAAATCAGACGGAATTCAGTTATATTACTTTTTTTTGAAAACCTGGAAAAAATAAGATACTGTGTTTTGAGGTATGAATCCAGGAATAAGAAGCGTTTCCCTGAAGATTAAAACTTTTCTATGTATCCCGAAATGGTCTCAGAACAGCAGAGGATAAAATGTTTGGGGCAGCTTTTTCCCCTTTTTTTTAACACATGAGGATTTGAGCCATTTTAGTTCTCCTGAAACAGCACTTTTGAACACATCTGGAATAATATAATATCAAACCACTGAGAGCAAGAGCACACTAGGGAGTGATCTTTCGAGTGGCATTTCTACTTTCTGCAGACCCACCTACGGACATGTCGATGCAATATCAACACAGTGACGTGCAGTGCATTCAATGAAGTACTGTTCTTCTGTATGAGGTAGTGACACTTTAAGTATTTCCATTTTTTCCACTCTATAAACATATTTGTTGTCTGTAGTTTCTTATTACTTTGAATCCCCAGATTTTAAATACTGAACAGTTTATGAAATATGATGAACTGTTTATGTTACTACAGCGGCCCTCCTCCGTTAGCTAAAACTTTACAACTTTTATAATTGCTGACTTGTTTAGGTACCAGTTAAAATATGACTAATAATCAATCAAATCTAGCGGGGATGATATAGATTTATTTACATTGGACAGAAATATATTGAATATGTATATTCACATTTTTAAAACTACTCCCCAGATATATACTGGATAAACTGGCATCCACCCATCTATTGGACCTTAAAGGGTATTTAATTGTCCACATGTCAAATTTGCATTAAGTGAGAGGTCCGAAACAATATTAGGATTTTCTAATATATATATACAGATGAATATTGATCAATTTCCCATTGACTGGGTGATTGAAAGACTGTTATTGACAGTTTATGAAGGTCCCCTGCTTAAACGTGTCTTGAGGTTTAGCTTTTAGTTCACCAATGTAGGCCTGTGTATAACTACAGTATGTGTTGACAACATTGTCCCTTGTGTTTCTTGCCCTTTTGGGACGCACCACAGTTGGGTCCTTAAAATATTCTTTTTCCTTATAGGTTGGGTCACTTTGTAGAATTTACCAACTCTTTAGGATCATACCTTTGATGTTCTTTATTTTAGGAGTGATTGTATTGCAGTAAACAAACCGTGGTTTAGACTGTTTTCTGTGCAGAGGTTTTCAGCTTGCACTTGTTTCACTGCTTTTTGAGTCCACTTTAATTTCAGCAGATACAAGCCAGATTTTTTTCTCTACACTTAGATGTCTTGCTTACTATGTTCATGTTCTTTTTGGTCTGGTGAGGTGACTTACAGGTACTTTTACAAGCTTTTTTGTGGGAAATGGGATGGTATTTTTGAGCATGAAGAAGTCAAGCAGTGTCAAGATTGGACAGAGTACTTCTATTCCATATGAGAACTGCAAGGCTCCAACCAAGAATGACTTACATTATCACTTAATCGACAGACACTGGCGTTATTAATCAGTGGATTCTGCGGTGTATAAAATGTCACAGTGATAATCATTCACATATTCACATTCACAGTTAAAGCCAAACATAATTTCATCTCTGGGGTAGCCTACTAGTCTGTAGAGAGCAGCAGTGATTCAACAACAGAAGATCTCCTGGCAGGTAAACGTGACTGTAAACTCAACACGCTGTGTTGCAAAATGGCAACTTCCACGTCTCGTAACTTAAAGCTTAAACGTCCTGTTAAGTTAAGCAACTTGCGTCACATGGAGTAACTAAACACAGTGAGAGTTATATATGACTGCTCATACTCATAATAAATATTAACGCAAATCAGACAAGTTTGGGTGTCCTGGTTTGTTTTTAATAGTCACATCCACGAAACAGTTACGTGCTAGCTCAGGCTAACGTGCATCATGCTAACTGGATTTCAAGTTATAACCAAATCTATAGTTTTGACGTGACACTCAGCGCGGTCATGTTACACTCACAGAAAGTCTCTCTTCCCATCCTCACGTTGATCATGATCCACTCCATGACGCCTCCGATGCAAAAAAAGATAGGAAGGAACCTGTACGTCCCAAGTCGCTGTTTACCCGGGACAAGGCTAAGTAAATATTTAACGTTCCGACTCCTGTAAAACATCCTGGATGTCTCGATAAACAGTCTACAAAGCCGATGGGTTAAGTAAGGCACGTTATTTCAAATACAGAGCAGGCATGGACCTTTAACATGTCCTTCACAAATGGAACAAGAGCGATGGACGTGAGAGGGTGTGCTCGTTTTGTTAACTGGCATAAAGCAAACGGGCGGGGTCATGCAAAATGTAAGTGAATAACGTTTGACCGGTCGACGCTGGAAACTAAAACGAACATTCCAAGATATGTCGAAATGCTGCATTCGAGGTTATCGTGTAAATCTTAGAGGCGAGACGTCAAATGTCCAACACAACTAATATTCTGGGAGTAATTCCCTGTTTATTACTGTATATTTAATATCTGGCATTAATGTTAAACAAAAACCCTAAATATTACAAATATTACTAAATACTGGAGACTTCAACCATTTAATACCATTAACAGGAAATATTTAGTTTGCAATTTAAAAACATACATCATTCAGATGACTGATAACACCTTTATTTCTTTATAAATGTAAACTTTATATTTATAAAATCATTTTACTAAACAGTGAGAGTGTCAGATTTATGAAAACCCAACAAAGGGTGACTTTACTGTATATTTTATATATTCATACAATTGGACCAGCTGTAGAACAAAACTCACAATACTTCAAATAATTTTATCAGGGAGAGAATAAAGATGGCTAAAACACAGTTTCATATTTGTGAAGATTTCTTTATTCCTTTTGTGAAAATCAAAAATGGTGATTTCACAGCTTTTCCCCAGCCAGAGCAGGCCTAAATCAAAACCTACTTCAACTTAAACATTGGGTCTGGTTTCACCTTAGTCCAAATGTTCACTTCACTCTTTCCAGGTCCAAGTCTCGTTCTGATGTGGTCCACTAGCAAAAATGTAATAAAAGTACCTTTTTATTTTCCTAAATTTGAAACAGCCCTGGGGACTTCACTGGGATGTCACACCTTTTCATAACAAAAATAAATATATTGTAGCTGTATTGTAACTTGGAGTTTTTTATTACATACAGTCGTGGAGAACATTGAATTGGTTCAGGGTTTGAATAACACCATAGAAAATGTAATTCAAAATATGAGAGTTAAGGTAAAAAGTTCAATCAGAAAGCAAAATTTAATGACAAATACACAAATGGATTTATTTTGGCTGGAATAATGAATCACATCACTGTTGATATGAACTCTAAGGTGTAACAATACAACATAATACTGCAAAGCACACACAGATGCATATTCATACACAAGACGATCAGACACATGCAACAACTACTAGGATTTTCAGAAATAGTATCATACAAGGAGATAACAGAGAGCTAAGTGTCTAATTATCAGATCTACTCTAAACTTGCTAGAAACATATTAAGCTAAACATAATTATAATTTACTATTATAGTTAGGACAAAGAAGACTCCTGACACTTTGGGATCCCGAAACGTTTTTTTGTGTCCAGTTTTGTAGTCCAGAACATAATTTAACTTGTGACAATCTCTTCCTTCTGTCTTTTTCCCAAATTGTGATATAAATTTATATAAATGTATGTTACAATGTAGATTTGACACCATATATAGGCGCAGAGTCTCAAATCATGGCTATCTGTTCACAATCACTTTATTACAGACTCTGTAATAATCAGATGCAGGTATTATATTAAAGAACAATTATTCCTATAAAATTCACTGTGCCCATGTTTAGCATTATTCAGGTACAATACAGTGTCACTGAATGAATAAATAGTACATATAGGGATTTTCTGCATGATAAGAAATACTGTTACTGCTTTGTAAGCTCAAGGAATTATTCCTATTTTGAGAAATGTCAAATATGCAGTGGCAGCACAGACAAGAAAGTTAATTAATCAAGAATTCACATTTTTATCATTTAAATGCTGTCTTTCTGGAGCTTTATGCACTGTACTACACTGATCAAAATAAGAAAGAAAAACATTAGTGATACGTTACTGAAACAGAAGTCAGATTTGTTTTTTGTTCTGATGATGATTTGTGTAACATGAAGACAAATCAAACAGTAACACCATCCAAAACGACTGCTCTGTAACTCAGTCTTCAACTTTGTGAGCTGGTCGACAGAAAGTCCAGTGATGCTCCACCGTGTTCTCATTTGCACGCTCACTCATATGATGCACACGTGTGTTACGGATGGTGAAGCCTTGTTTCATTATGTAGTCCATGAGGTGAACCCTTAGGGACACCTCTTGATGATAGTCACATGGTCCAAATGTGAAGGACACCTGGCAGTCCCTGGTGTCCATCATGTGTTTGTTCCACTTGGTGAAGTTGTTGGAGATACCTTCCAGCAGGGCGTGAACCTTCGTAGTTATGGTGAGCTGCGTGATGATAACAGCAACTGGGTTTGAGTATTTTGATAGTTTCCGAGTGCTAGAAAGCTCTACTACCTGCTCGAAGATGTCAGGAGGGTACAGCGGCTTGGGATCGTTAAGGCACTGGATCAGAGGTTCAATCTGGTAGAAGTCTGCCTCCTTCCTCAGGAGGTCCGTCTCTGTGAAGTCCACTGGAAGCGTGAGCTCAGATGTCCGCAGGAAGTTCAGGATGTACCGGAAAAGTGTTCCATCCCGATCGATAAAATAATTCCCTTTGGAATCACGAGTTGTGGGGAAATCTCCTCTGAACATGGCGCCCAGCATGGAGTCTGGATAGCGCTGTAGGGTAGATAAACTTGTGGTGTACAGGTGGCCTCCCACGTTCAAGGTAACAGGAGTGGTCATCTACGGGAAGAAGAAACAAGGCATAAGAGAACAGAATAGAGTTTATTTGCCATTTGCACAGGTACAGTTAAGTATAAGCACACTGGAATTCTTGTGCGTATATCTGGGTCACAGTATACTGGGAAGGCAGTAGGAAAACACACAAGTAATAAAAAGTAAATAAAAAAATTAGAAAGTAAACATAGTGGCATAATAAATACACTGTATAGACATGTATACAAGTAATTTCACTATACATAGTATAGACATGTGTGCTAAGTTACATACCACTAGTTCCCTGAGACATTGATATTGTACTGATATAACTTTTGCACCTCTTCTGTTGAAATATTTTACCATTATGATTATGTCCCAGAGTCCCATTTTTTGAAGGTTAAGTTTGCATTTGCACACTGCAGGTGTATGTAACATAAAGAAAGTGTGAATTTATTAGAATCCCAAAACTAAAACTAATGGAGTGCTATACAACAGATTGACGATAAATACGGCAGTCTGACATTCTGTGCTGTTAAATCTGTACTGCATTATAGTGAGAGGTGTTTCTAACACAACAGGCAAGTTGCTTTTTGTGAGGAATGGTTCACATCAGATGTTTCAACAAAACTCCATAAGCTAACTTCACATGTCATTAGCCTAGGGCTTCACATAACTTTCAATATTCGCTGTGAATGTTTGAATTGAACATGGTAAAAAACAATACAATGATTTAAGACCAATGATTAATGTAACTTTGATGAAGATGAGACTATATTTTAAGACAATTGTATTTATAAATATAGACAATTCCAAAGACATCACTTGCATTTTGCTACAGAACATAACATTAGCAATATTTGAAATTATTTTTACTAGTCAGTTTTTGTATTAATCTCTTACCCTATGGCCCCAGTCTCCATTATCCATTTGTAGATATATAGTCACTTGGTCAGGACCAAAACAGAGAGGGAATTGTATGGTTTCAGCTTTGTTGCTAGTTTCACCTGTGAAAAAACAGTCACTGTAACACGAGTTGTAACAAACCTATGCATAATATGCTGCACACAGTTTTGCAGCCTTAGTCAAATCACATAAAGTTGTAAGGATTACTAAATATGTGAAATGACAAAACAATCAATCAGCAGCTTTTGTAACAAATGGTTCCAAATCATTTTAAGCAATACTGCACACACAACACATCTGGTTTCAGCATCTCAAATGTGAATAGTTAGTACATTTGGGGTTTTGGACTGTTGGTCAGATAAGACGAGAGGACATCGCCTTGAACTATAACAGACTGAGAGAGACATT
>JAUBNQ010000026.1:16148352-16159911 GCA_032353495.1 Ctenopoma kingsleyae | reverse complement strand
ATTGTTTTTTAACTAAGACAATTTTACACCAAATTAGTTTCTTAATGAACTAAAAGCTATCATAATAATATATTGTGATCTTCACTCATCTCTGTATGTCTCTGCATTTGTTATAGGATTATTTACAGTGTTCTGTTTGAGAGCTGGGAGATCGTTGGCCCGTATCAGGCCTGGTGGCTGTTTAATGGTTTGCTGCTGGTCCTGCAGACCCTTCACATCATCTGGTTCTACCTCATCACTCGCATTGCAATAAAAGCAATATTCAAGGGAAAGGTTAGTCAGTCAGTCAGTCCAACACTAGACTCAAATATGAAACAAATAGTGGATGAATTTTGTACAAACAGTTAAGGTCCCTGCAGGATGTAACCTACTAACTTTGGCAAACCTCGGAAGTCATCTTTGGCACTACCATGAGGTTGTCATTTCTGTCACAACAACCATTAGATGGATTGCCTTGAAATTTTGTGCAAATGTTCATAATCCTCAGGAGCCTTATTTTGGTGATCCTGACTTTTCCTCTAGCACCACCTGCAGATCAAAAGTTTCACTTATCGCTACATCTAATAAATGGATTGTCATACATTTTTTGTGCAGCTATTAGTGGTCCCTAGAGCACAAATCCTACTGACTATAGTTTTTCTGCATGTTTAAATTTGTGGTTGTAAGTGGAATGCATAATCAAATAATCTGTTGTTTACTTTCTTGAATATTCAGTTAATAGTTTTGTCCACACAATGTCTGTAAACCGTGTTATAACTTGTATCAGTCAAAGGTGCCGTGTTGATGTCTTATTTTCTCATCAACAGCTCCAAAACCAAAACTACTGAACTTATTATCATCTTAAACAAAGAAAGCATCAAAATATTATATTTAAGAGGCAAATATTGGACAGATTATTCAATTAGCTCAATGACATCAATTTCTCCAATACTTTGACTAATAACATTCTCACTAGTTGGAACCATACTTAATCTTTAGTGCTGATTATGGCAGATGTTAGCAATTGTTATGGGAAAAATTAAACACAATTGACTGTGGTGAGAGATGAAATAAAAACCCATCGACAGATCTTTTATAGGTTTATTTCCTTGCAAAGAAAGGCTAACAGTCAAGCACAGTGCCGGAGCATACAAGTGGGAGGTTGTGACCCTGAAACAGTCAGTCTGGGCTTCATTAGAATCTATCTAGATGGAACCTACTATCTTTGACATGACAATAAGACAGAAGATGACAGAAGAAGAGTACATGGGTCATGATGATCCTAGGAAAAGGCAAAGCATATAGATACCTAACTAAACTTATAAGAAGGAAACATAACATCAAGGTTTCTACCACACTGATGTTAACCCTATGTTGTTACATGTTTTAATGACGTAAGATGCCCAGCATCATGCAGAGTCATATAAGTGATAAACACTTATAGTCTCTAAACTCTAAATTTCCATCACACATTGAAACATCTCACATGATTATAGTTTCTGTGGTAAACATAATCAGTACTTCATTCTCATTTATGTTTTGTTTAACAGGTATCAAAAGATGACCGTAGTGACATTGAGAGCAGCTCGGATGAGGAAACGTATTCGGCCAACAAGCTGAAGCCAGAAAATAAAACCAAAGTATGGCAGTCAAACTGATAATGGAGAAACTCATAACCACTGAATACCAAGGAGGGGAATTTACTTGTGAAATGGTCTTCATTCACTTCCTGCGTGCCTGTGAGACCCATCTTCTCACTTTGACCTCCTGAAAAGACGTTAACATTTTTCACTTTGGAAGATGTGCTGAGTTGATTTAATGGAGAGGGGAACTGGATCACAATGTGTGGTTTTACTCTGATTTACACTGTGTGAGGTTTACACCTGTTTTTTGTTTTCAGGAATACTGTGTGTGGTCTGTGCACCTCACTGGGTGTATATTTCTTAACATTAGAAACACATAATATCTACCCTGCTATTGCCAAAACCTATTTTATACATATAGAGATTTGATTAGTGAATTTGATAATATATTTTACAGCTGTAAAACAAATCACATTCATTTACCTGGAATATACTGCTTACTCTCATGTAAGCTGCAGATGTTTCAAATGCCAAATGTCTCTTTAAAATACCAAAGGTTTCTTAATAAAACATTGTTGCAGCAAATCTGGGAAGTAATGTGTTTATTAACTTGTAGATGATGAAGCTGCAGTTGATTCTTACATTCATTACTGATTAATCAGAAGATTATTTCCTCAAATAATTGCTTGGTCTATAGATGCAAAACACGTTCTCGCTGACAAACGAATTGTCAGCTAATGAACTGTTTCAGTTGTGCGTATAAGAAGGCAGCAACGTGGATCCTGTAGCAGTCTTTGAGCTGGATGGACTAGTCAGCTTTCTTCAGTATCGTATTTTACCACAGTCTTCCAACATGTCAAAAACATCTTCACTGAAGTCGTTGTACTTTAGGCTGAAATACCAAAAAGAATAGTTTTGTTTAAAAATGATTTATTGTGCTTAACAATTTCAGTAAACTACTGGCTCATGAAATAAGTCATGCTTACTTCATCTCTAGCATGCTGTCGCTGTTCTGCATGACCTGGACAAGGGCTGGGACAGAAACATCAGTCAGTGAATTGTTTCTCATTTCCAGAGTCTTCAGAGTCTTGCTGGCTCTTATAGCAGCACACACGTCCTCAACACAGGCATCTGTCAAGCCAGTCATTTCAACACTGTGATAGCAGAGGAAACGGACAGATTTCCATATAGTGCAACGTAATGTGATCACCAAAAATGACAATGTTGTTTTAGACTTTAGTCAACCACTCACTCCAGTTCCTCTAACAGACAGCTTGGATGTGCAACAGCATCCCAGAGATGTTTAACCCCTTGGTCTCCTACATTATTTATACCTACAATCAGGGACTTCAGTTGAGAAGTCCTACTTCTTAACACTGAGCCCAACTCCTGGAAGACAGACTGGGTTAACTCACATCGTTTCAACCTGTAGGGTGGAGCAAATTATACACATATGCGGTTATCTATTATCTATTTCACTTAGTATTTGTGAAAGGTGGAATTTTATCATGTAAAATCAAAAGAGCGCTAACAAAAGGTGACACTACCCAAGTATTTCTACTGAACATCCGGGTCGACTGAGGGCTTGGCAGAGCCACAGCGCCCCCTCCTGGCCCAAGTCATTCACTGACAGATCCAGGTTTGTCACAGAGCAGTGCTCTGACATCAAGGCCTGCATCAAGTGAGGACAGCAGGCACCCGTCAGCTCATTATCAAACAGTCTAGGAGAATTAAAAGATAAATAAAAAGTCACAGATAGCAGAAAAATCTGGAGGTAAAATATTACACCCTCAGTCCAACATACTTAAGTCATATATTACTAAACAGATTTTTCTGACGGCCTGAAAAATTGCGGTAGTACAATATGTGTTTGTTTTCCTCAGGGTGAAAAGATTAGTGGACAGTTTTCTCATGCTGAAATACAGACTTACACGAGGCTCTGCAGTTTACAAAGTGGGTGTTGCAGGGACTTGCACAAAGCCTCCACTCCACTGTCACCAATTGTGTTTTGTGTCAGGTCCACTTTTCTCAGCTCAGATTTGCCGGAACACAAAGCTGCTGCAAACGCCTCCATTGATGCTGCAGTTAACTCACACCTTTGTAGCCTTTTAATAAATAAGATATATTTTACACCTTCAAGTCACTAATTTAAACACAAATAGGCAGCTGTAACAAAATACCACATTTCCTATGTAATACTGCCTCATTTGAAGTACATACCAGAGCTCTTGGAGTTTGCAGTGAGGGCTATGCAGTGCTTTGCACAGTTTCACGAAGCCCTGCTCCCCAATCTGGTTAAACATCATTTTTAGCACACACAGGTGAGAGGTGCCTGAGGTCAGAATAGATACCAGACCTTCACAGCTTGTCAGACCACATCCTAGAAGACTGGGTACACCAGAAACAAAATATGCAAAAGCATATTAATTGAACTGTTTTTTTTTATCTTTGGGAAAAGTCTGTTAGAGTATAATAATACTATAATAATAATATAATTTAAAGTACAGAATTGAGGTAATCTTACTTTAATGTGTGCAGTCTGCATTCTCTGAGTCCAGTGCAGAGAACACTGAACTTTTCATCTCCGAGATATGTATGAGAGAGATCCAACTCTGTAGTAATCCCTCTGCTGAGAGCTGAAGCCAGATGAGGAACGGCCCCAGAATTCAACGAGCTGTTTGACAAGCTAGGAAACACAAGAAAGAAACTTCATGACAGTGTAACGATCACATGAATTGAATAGTGCCTTGGCATATACATTTTTGACATAACTCACATTATCTTGTGTGACAAGCTCATAGCTGGAGCCAGGGCTTCTGCTTGCTCCTCTGTAAAATTTCTTGTATGGTACAGATTTAACTGCTTCATTTCACAGAGGCACGTGACGACATAATTTAGAGCTACACAGTCCTGGAGGCTCAGGTCAGCATAGCTAATGCCCATTAGTGCTGATGATGTGATTATCTCTTGCACCAAACTCTTATTCTGAGCTTGATAAAGAAGACGGAAGCAGCGGAAGTGCATCTCTTTGTAGCATCCCTTCAGTGTTGCCTCTGAGCTGCTTTTAAACCAGCATTTGAAATTCTCGATCTGATCAGAGTTTAACTCCCCCAGTAGGGTCTCCATAGGGCTGCGCTGAATCGGCTGTGACAGCCCAGCGAAGAAGAGATCTAGAAACTCTGCACATCCCTTGTGCTTTTCCAACATCTTCTCTACTCCCTCAGACATAGACTTGTCCAAAAAGAAAGACACAGCCAAGACAAACCTCAGCATCAGCTGGGAGCGGAAGGAGAAGACACATGAATCTTGCCCTAGGTCACTGTCTACTTTTAAAAAAACTCCAACTGATGAAAGAAACTGCTGAAGACCAAAGGAATTTATTTCATCTTTGGTGCAGCTTGTATGCCGGTCAACACAGCAATGAGAAGCCATCCTACCGAGGGCCAACACCAGTTCTCTGATGCTGGACTTGTTCAGTGAGAGTGGTTGAATCACTTGGACCAGAATATCTACATACAGCTGGGATAATGTTTCAGGAAGTTTTCTGCCAGCATCCATAAGAGACTTGTAAATAGAACAAACAGTCCAGCAAAATCTAGGAGAGGCACAGAAATCATAAAAGCCCAGAGTCCTTTCCATGTGCATTAGTGCTTTGTTGGCAGTAGTTGGGTCAGTAAAGAACCCACTAAAGTAATCCTGTCTCTGAGGTTTCAGAAACCCTAATAGTTCTACAGTGGTGCTACACAGAAACTCCAAACATGCCGTTGGCCTGGTTGCTACGACAAACGCAGCTCCTTTCAGCAGCGATCCGTGAAGCAGACTGGCCATTAAACAGGACACTGGAGCTGCCTGGAAGGGGTCAGAGCAGAGGGTGTGGATGGAGGGGTCCAGGCTGTACCTGTACTGATCGACATCATCAAAAAGAAACAACACATCCTCAGGTCTCTGCAGAAGTAGGGGAATGGACTCAGGGGGCATATGACTGTGACTGTGTTGCATTAAACTCTCCAAAGACACAGTCGCCTCAAGACAATTGATCTCCCTTATCGGGAAATAGAAAACATAAGAAAAGTTTTGAAGGTATTCACCTTTTGCCCAGTCCACAACTAGCTTTTCCAGAGCAGTGGTTTTACCTGATCCTTCTGGACCGATCAGTATCAACGTTTTGATTTCACCACACAGGGCGCTGCGGATGGCTTGGTCAAGGGACAGAAAGTTGCTGTCTACATTTCTGTCATCTGCCTGGTTTTCAGACGTCAGTGGGGATATGTACTCATTGTTGTTTATCACACTGGCAGGCGGCTTTCCACCGAGAAGTGTCGACATGCCCTCTGAGTTCAGGATATGAGACAACACGGCGTCTTTGTCCATTCTGTCCGATCACTGACGAGAGAAAAATATAATTCACAGATAGGAGAACTAACTCTTAGCGTGGCGGCATGCAAGTAAAATGCAGCGTTATAAGCTTTACTGATGCCCAACCCACGTCTGAAGATAGTCTGAAGATAGTACCATGCAGTAGGAATTTTCACAACACCGAACAATGTTCGTGCAAAAAATGTATCGCCAAGACAAAACTATACTTACAGAGCAGACAGTTATGTATTTGAATTGTGGTGCTGTTTCAGGAATGCAGTAACAGTGGCGGACGTCTACACGATAAACTCAAAACAGGAAGCAAAAATGTGACATTAAACCCTGAACGCTGCCTTAAAGACGACAAGGAAAGTAAACCATATGAAGTTAACTTGAATATTTCCGTTTTATGCTGCTTTATTCTTCTGTTCCACTGCGAAAGTGAAAAGTTGTACTTTTACTCTGCCATAATGTTCTGACAGCGTTAGTTACTGGTTACTTCGCAAATCCCAGATTAACAACTAACCATTACATTATGATGTATAATTAGCCTGTAGTTCAGTGCTCTATAAGGAGTAATTAACTAACCCCACCTTTACCAGCTGCAATATTAAAGTGTAGCTTACACGTTAATGCGTCAATAAAAATGTAGGCTCATTCTGATGTATTAGGTATTTCTATGCCAACAGAAGGAAGTTTTTAAAAAAAAAGTACATTTAGTATCACTTGTAACAGGGTACTATTTCTACACAGTACTATTTCTTGTCTCCTTAAATAAAAAGATATGAGGACATGAAAACAATAATGCACATCTGAGTCGATATGCTGTAAATGATCACTCCAAGTAAAATTGTGCCAAATTGGAAGACATTCCCTCGAAGTGTTCCTGAGACATCACAATTACAAGAAGAATTGGATGAACATGAAGTGACTGTGACCTTGACCTTTGACCACCAAAAACTAATCAGTTCATCAATTTGAACATTGTACCAAATTTGAAGGAATTCCTTATAAGCATTATTTATATATCACGTTGAATGGTTGGTTCTGTGTAGGTTGAGCCAATATCTTTGAACATACACTAAACTACAGACACCATCAAAACATCAAGTCAATCACAAATTTGCTTTATCCATGGCTTTCCATTTCTTGTTTTAGGTCTGGTGTCACATTGGCAGCTGTTTCCAAAGTCTGAAGCATGTTTTGATTGGGATGAAAATAACAAAATATACTGATTTCAGTGTCAGTTCATGTGTTAAAGAAGAAGGACACAGACGATCATGAAGCTAAGTACATATTTATTTTAAACACAAATACTGGTCATTAAAGTCACATCAAATACAAGGAGACGCAAAATAAACATATAACACACACATTCAGCTTGTTGGTGTGGTTGTAGGTTAGAGATTAACCAAGATAGTGTAGGTAGGTACAGTAGGTAGCCATTTAGGAAGGTAGTAAATGGCTACAATCCATCTGATTAGGGTATTGCATTGTGTTTTCTGTCTTAGATGTATGATGTGTCCTTGGTCTCCACTGTCTTGATGACAACTGGACCTGACTTTCGCTTTGTGTTGTTGTTAACCTGGACGACTGTTGGACCTAGGGCAATATAAAAATGAGACACACATACAGGACAGGATGCTGTTCTAATCATTGTGGTAGTGATGGTAATCAGTGGTCATCTTCTCTTACTTACTTTTTGTAGGAACTCTTTTGATGTTGACAATAGACTGCTGTCCAAGTCTGTCAGTGAGGAAGTGGGAAACACACTTTAAACATTGATGTTGTGGCAAAACTGTACTTTCGAGAGTACAACGGCACAACACAGTGCAATGCTAAACTGGCGGAGACCTCTTTAAAGCTCTTTAAACAGACTGTCTACTCCTCTCACCTTTCTTCCTCGCCCTCCAACAGTTTCTTGTAGGTGGAGATCTCTATGTCCAAGGCCAGCTTCACATTCATAAGCTCCTGGTACTCTCTGACCTGGCGAGCCATGTCCTGCTTGGCCCTCTGCAGAGCCACCTCTAGTTTCTTGATGAGAGCCTTAGCATCATGCACAGCCTCCTCCCCACACTGTTGTGCTTTGGCTACCTGGATGTCAACGTTATTACACTAAAAAAGTGCAGAGATAAATGGTGTAAGCATTCAATAAGATCCAATTCTATTAATCATAGAGAGCCAGATATTCTTTTACTGACTCTCCCACTGTGAGTGTGTCATATTATTTTGTTAGCATGAGTTGTGGTAACACACCAGGCTACCAGATAACCTGACTAATAACAACTAGGATGATAATAATTAGGAGTGGCTGTAAGTATGTGATTTGCATGCCAGCTAGAGATACAACCCCCAAAAACAACCTTTCAGCTCGGATCATATGTTTCACTTTAAAAACATTGTCTATCAGTCCTTCACCTACCTGCGCCTTGGCAGCCTGGATCTCATTCTGTAGGCGGCTGATATTTCGTGTGAACTCAGAAATTTGTCCCTTTGTACTACTCAGCTCATTATTATACTGGTCAGCCTTGGCAGCCATCTGGTCGAACTGGTACCGACAGAGATCAAACAGGAATAAACATGTGAGATCAGTAATTATCAGGTTTGACAAGATTGGTTCCTGTCAAAAAGACAGGGAATTCTGGTTGATTTATGAACTTTAATTAACTGTTAAACAATTTTCTGTTTCTAGTTTAATAGAGAAACCAGTTTTACTACTACTGTTTTATATTAACAGTGGTATATAACAGTGTATTACTAGATCGAGGATCATGTATAGTCTTCACCTTGGTCTTGTACCAGTTTTCAGTTTCTTTGCGGCTGCGGGCAGCAATGTCCTCATACTGGGCCTTAACCTCAGCTATGATGTGATCCATGTTCAGGCCACGGGAGTTATCTATCTGCAATACCACTGAGGTCTCCTTCAAGCTCTCCTGGATCTCATGGAGCTCCTTTTATAAAACAATACAAACTGCAAAAGTAAGGAGACAAAATCCAAAATACTACACACTCTCACATACTGTAGACATTTTTATTTGATTGTACCTCATCATACACAGCCCTGAGAAATATAATTTCATCCTCGAGAGCAGACACCATGTCACCTAGATCCATCTTGGACATGTAACCTGCATCCACATCCTGTAGACAGTCAGTATTGCAATATAATGAGTTGTTGTTTTTCTCTACTTTAAACAACATAACAGTCATCACTTTTATATATAATGAGACAAGATAGTGTACCTTTTTGAGCATGACAAACTCATTCTCTGTGTCAGTCCTCTTGTTGATCTCTTGCTCATACCTGAAACAGCCCACAAATATTAGGTTACTCATGCAGATTCTCTCCCTGTGCACCTACTCACCACACATCTGAAACACAACTTCAGTTTCTCGCACAAAAAAATCTCTTACTTTGTCTTGTAGTCATCCACATTTTTGTACATGATTTCATTCTCCATGTTGAGTTTTTGCTTGTCATTGTTGAGGAAGTCCAGCTGTTTTTGCAGTTTGGCAATGTAGGACTTCAGCATGGGCTCAATGTCAGAGGAGGCGGCAGTCTGGTCCTGAAGAAGATTCCACTTGGTTTCCAACACTTTGTTCTGCTGTTCCAAATATCTGACCTATGTCACAAGGAAGAAGTACAAACAAAGCTAAAAATATCTTTTAAGGAAGCTTTTTGAGCTTTAAACTTTCTCTAAAGCCAACAAACATTATTGCATAGGTCAGTCATCTAAATTGATTATCAGAATAATCAAACACTCAACATTCATTAGCAGAAGATTTCAATAGTTCCTACCTTTTCAATGTATGAGGCAAAGCGATTGTTTAGAGTCTTTATCTGCTCTTTCTCCTGGGTGCGAACAGCTTGGACAGTGGGGTCGATGTCTATCTTCAGTGGGGTGAGCAGGCTCTTGTTGATCCTCACAGGTGTAATTGGGGCCCCTTGGTTAGTCACAGTGCTCATCTTAGGGATGGAGTAGGATCCCATGGACATGCTGGTGAAGCCCCCTGAGGACATGTGCAGTCGCTGCTGGTTTGTGGGTGTCTTTCTTACACTCATGGTAGTGCTGTCTGGAGATGTCACTGCTGGAGAGGATGCAGAGGTCCGCTGGTCCTTAAGACCTGTTGTGCATCTCTTATCTTTTGGGTGCTACTTTATAGGCAGGAGTGGGTGTGGCATGATAGTGGAGTTATGTGGCTCCTCAATGTGGGTAAACCAGTCTGACACATGCCACAGTTTCTCCCACCTACCCCACTGTAAGTTTGCATTGTTTCTGTTGTTATGCTTTTATCTAGGCCTGCTCTGCAGCTTCAGGTCTGCTGCATATGAACAAAACATTTTTTTTTATAGCGATAAGCACTAGATCCACACATAATTTAGAAGAACAGACAGTACTGTGAACCAGTAAGTCATCAAGAGTCTAAATTATTCCTGATAATTAATGTTATGAGTGTATGAATTTATATGTCTATTGGATTTCTGTCCAAATGAAACTACAGTGTAGTGTACAGTAGTGTTTTTAAAACATAATTACACAATCACATCACAATTATACATGGCAAAAGACCAAACAAGTAGTAGCTAAGTTTCAAGTGATTTAAAGTAATTTTCTCAAGTCAAAGGTCAAAATCAAGGTCATATAAACTTAAAATCATGCACAATATGTTTACATTGCAAGAGTCTTATTGATTTGTGTGTGTTGGCAAATGAGAAGCAAACTGTCATTTGGAAAAGCCAGTAACCATAATCCATGCACATTTTGTTGTGTGTCAGCTAACCTTCTGAGATCACAAGAATATTCTTGCCTTTGTGATTTGCTTTTATGTCTTTCTTTAGTCCTTTCCTGCCTGATAACATCACACTGAAAAGATTGACAGAGTGAAAATGTTACTACTGACATAATAATAATGAACAAACTGGTCTGTCCTCTCAATCAGTCTCACTTTGTTTTCAAACTGTTTCTCTGTCACTTTTAAGACTGATTCCCCAATAATCACTCCTCCCGGAAAAAAAGAAAAACAGGTAACTAATGTTTCTCATATAAGTCTAGATTGATTCTGGACATTTTGTCCCACTGATGCTGTGCCATTTACAAAACATCAACTCATTATATGTGGATATGTAAAGCTGAGGAAAAGATGATTTCAGATGGAAAATGCCTAAAGGACATGGGTTGAATGACAATCCACCACTATGCACTGTACCTGTCAGGGCAGGAATGGATACACGGAACGATTTTTCTTTCTCTACAGGTAAAACCAATCCTATCCTCCTGAGATCTGGTAATTTAATTTTATCCTCTGTGAAGGACATGCGTCTCTCTTCTGAATTTCAGTAACCATACCCTTCAGCAGGGGTTTTCACGTATAATTTAAGGAAGTCTAGACAGAGAAAATGTCCTCAAGTCCGGGTCCGCAACAGACCCGCCCTACTCTGCCTGTGATTGGCTGATTCTTGCCCTCACCTGGACCAATCTCAGTCCTTATGCTTAAACCCAACCAACCTGAAACCACAAAGGCAACAAGTAACTGGCCAATCAGAGACAGGTAGGATGAGCCTGTAGCTGAGTAGCGGTGTAGAAAGACGATCAGAAAAGAGTCGCCGGTCAAAATATAATCTCCGCCAAAATCGAGTAAA
>JAUBNQ010000026.1:16068118-16088131 GCA_032353495.1 Ctenopoma kingsleyae | reverse complement strand
AGTATCTACAATATGTTGGGTCTTTTTAATCTGTAAATCACTTCTACTGAGAAAAAGTACTAGATGCAGAAAAAACACAATATGTACTGTACATAGGCGCTGTTGTCTTTTCAGTTTGTACTGTAGATTTGGTGTAAATATGACAGTAAGACATCAAATTATAACACTATAAATGCATGTGCATGTAATCATAAGCAAAGAGCAATCTTTTTATGACAGAAAACTAAAACCTGTAACTTGTAAAGTTATTACACTTTTTCTTCAAATCTGTAAACAAAAAACTCTCCAACTTGACAGCTTGGTGACATTGGGAGCTTGTGTTTCTGTTTCATGGGATTACACGTTTCACATTCCTTGGTGGCATCAGACTGTTTCTTACTGTCTTCAGTGTAAACACCTATAAGTCTGTTTCAATAAGGAAAAGATGCTATCATTTCAATTGCAGTCAGCTTAACCTGCTACTGTAGCTGCTAGGTCTAACCTTGTTATTCGCCCTGAGCTCTATACACATAAATCTGTACTTGTACCTGGGCATAACAGAATAACTAAATAAATACACATACCATACTGAGTAACAGAATAATTTAGAGTTTAGCTGCAATAATTACTTGATTTGTCATTTTACATCAAATTAATCTGGAACAATTCTGCCAGTCAATTTTTTTTAAACTTAGTACTCAATATAATTTGTTTAATTACAGACAACAAAGGACCTTTATTTTTGCCCACTGCTCCCCCCAAGGGGGATGGGTTAAATGCAGAAGTCAAATTTCGTTGTAACATATAAATGTGATCAATGACAATAAAGCTGATTATATTATGATTATATATATATGTATATATGTATATATACACACACACACACACACACACACACACACACATATATATATATATATATGCATATATATATATATATATATATGTATATGCACACCAGCTTATATATTTACTGTATGTCCTGACCTGTCAGCAGGACCCCCGGGTCTGACATAGGTAACCACCAGAGGACGGGACCTGTGCCAGTCTTCATGGAAGCCTCCTAAAAAAATCCACATAGAATCAGTTCTAAGAAGCCAAAGATAGCAATATTTTTTCTTAAGGGATTATTTATATATATATAGGTATGTATACACTGTGTTCCAAATAATTATGCATGTGCTGTTTTAGTTAATTTTTCATAAATATTTAATGCCATTCAATGAATGTGATTTTTTTTAATCATCAATAATTATATTACATTACATAATAATCTGGATTTTACTGAACAAACAACCAATGACAACAACAGTACTTTTTGCAAATTGTTATGCATACCAGGTTGTACTGTATGTTTGTTATATTTGCTTTACATAGATTATTTTTCTAAAAAATAAGGAATCATATTTTAATCAAAAAACATCTTTAATGTTCAAGTTACATATTACCATAAGAGCCTTTTAATTCTTTGATATCACCATAACAACTCTCTCATCCATTGAACTTGTAAGTCCATTGATAGTTTCTACCTGTATTTCATTTGAGGATGTCAGAACTGCCTCCCAGAGCTGTTGTTGGGAGGTATATTTGCACCCAACCTCATAGATCTCCCTTTTAAGGATGCTCCACAGGTTCTCTGTAGGGTTAACAGGGGGGTGGCAGAGGCCACACCATGAGTCTTCCTCCCTTTATACCCATAGCAGCCAAAGATTCAACAGTATCTTTGGCAGCATGAGATGGTGCGTTGTCTTGCATGAAAAAGATTTTACTGCAGAAAGCACAGTTCTTCTTTCTATACTATAGCAGGAAATGGTGAGTTAGAAACTCCACGTACTCTAAAGGCATTCATCACTGAATAAAACTGAAAATTAGTGCTCATGTATTTCTGAGCCCATTGCAAAAGACTTTCTTTGTGAGCAATGGTTAGGGCTGGTCGAACGACAGCTCTCTGTACAACTGCAAGCCTCTGGAGGATCCTGCATCAAGAAGTTCCTGAAACTCCAGAGCAATCAGCAGCTTCAAATACCTGCTAGCTGCTCATCAGTAGATTTTTAACAGCTGCTCTCTTAATATGATGCAATTGCCTAACAGAAACTTTCATTGATATCCCTTTAACTGAGTGAACCTGTTCCTCTCTGATTCAAATACAATTTTTTTAATAGTATGATGATCTTGCTTAGGTTTTCGTGAAATGTTCGTTGTTTTCATAACAACAACAACAACTTACACAAGGCTTCACGCTTTTCATCTTCAGAAAGATCCCTTTTCCCCCCATACTGCATGAAAACTGCTTAATAATGTGGAACAAGCTCCTTAAGTAGTTTCTCTTTAATTAGGCTCATCTGAAAAACTATCTATCAAACCTGTCTGGGATTGATAACAGTGATCTAAACAGACAGGAGACATAACACAAGCAAAAAACTTCCACAGAAAAACTACAAGCCAAAAGATTGTTTAACTGAAATCACACACACATATATATATGTATTTATAAAAAAAAATCCTCATCCCATCCACTTACCTCTCATAACAAACCCAAAGCTGTTTCCCTCCTTGTGTAAACATACTTCAATAGTTTTGGTTATGACTCCTGAGGGGGTCTGGACTAAAAGAGAGAGAAAATGACAAATTCAGAAAATGATCCCTATGATATTATAAAGCTACATATACAAGATTAAGTATTATCGATGTAAACATACACTTAAGTTTTATTTCAAGAACAAAAGATTGTTTGTTTTGTTAATCTCAGTGGGAAAATTAATTCAGTATATTGTTATTTAATGGTTGAAGAGCAACGGCCCTCCAAAGTGCAACCAGGGACATTCGATGTGTCTGAGGAGAGGGGAAAGTATTGATTAGATCATTTGGAGTTTGAAAGATGTCTAATAGATGAGGGCTAAATATGGTTGACAATTTTTAAGACGTTTATGGTTTAACTGACATTTTTTCAGTGTGTTATTCACAAATATTTGAATAAAAATGAAACAACACACACAACTTACAAACATACTGTTTTTGTACTGCAAATCACAAAACCAGTGCTTATTGGAAAAGGACAAAGGTCTTTCTTAACTTTTACTACAATAATCATCATGAAGACATGACTGGACTGCTTTGCTTTAATTTATTGTTTGTTCCATGTGCATTGACTCACAATTTATGATTTTATCCAAATTGGTCTTTTATTTATTTATGCTTTTATTACAACAAGTTAATATTCTTTTTGATTTTTAAAAGTATACCTGTATTTTTATGTAATGAAAATATCACATTTGTAAAGCACTTGTCAACTGGTCAATATTTGTTGTTTTTCAGTGAGCTGACACATGGACTTGACCGGGACACATATGTTTTGGGGTTTTTGGAGGATATTAAAACACCATTAAAAACAAACAGGAAATACAAAAATGTTGAAAACCACTGCAGTGTTTCCTCAGTATCACTTGGATCATTTCATTGTCCAAGTCTGAAGTCACAGTCTTTTGTTTTACTTTTACCACCTGGAAGCTCAAGTATCAACATTATTTCCTACTTTGTGGAATTAGAAGACACAATGCGTGTCAATAGAAGAGCATCAGCTTCAGATTTCACTGCTGCACTTGCAAAGTTTCGTGGTTTCCGTTAGTATACAAAAATGCTCATGGAGAAAGATTTATTCATTAACAGTTTTTACATTACATCATATTAACTATTTTGGACAACGATATACAGCGTGGGTAAGAACCAGGGATGGAATAGGCATGTTCATAACAAAAATAGGGAGAATACTTCCTGCTGATGCTTTTTTCTCTCACCAATTTTTAAAACATTATTATCAGTGTGCTGAGACCAGGAGAGATGGTGATTTAGAGGTCTGCTCAACATACTGCTTTCATTATCTTGGTCTTAGCTTTCCTGTGTACTTCCTAAATGTCTGAATAGTTTCTGCACTTGGAATGCTCCATTTGGTGAGACTGTAAAGCAAAAACACACACGTAATATCATCACAAAAAAATCTGAAGCTGAGTCCTTTGGTTAAATGTCACAGGTTTCCAGGTCATGAGCTATGGGTCTTTATGGTCTGCAGCTACAATAAACTTTTAACTAACTATTATAATTATAATTATTATTATTATTTTCTTTTTTACATTTAATTGTTTTGCATGGCTTTCACTCAGAGACATTCAGGTAGATTATTCACCTCACAGGCTTCACCTACCAAATGGAGGCAGCTCATATTCCACCTCCAGCACAACTCGCTCTCCGATGTTCTTGAGCAGGCTGATAATCTCATCGTGGCGAAGCTTTGACAAGTTGATGCCATTCACTGACTTGATGTAGTCTCCTACATTCAGCTGATCGCTCCTGAGGAAAATGATGAACAAATTGCAATATCATCAAACATTCCAGATTCACCGCAGATTTCTTTACTTTTGTTGGTGAATTTCACATTTATTAGTGGCCAAATGTTGCGGAATTTGCACAACTAAAGTAAAATATCAAGTATCAGCTGAGTTTGTGTCATGTACTATTTAAGGGGTAAGTTAACACCTTTAAACTGCAGACATCTGTAATCTGACAGATGTGTTTTGTAGTGATGAACCCCAAGATTTGATGAAAATGAGATGCACCCGTCTAATGTGTGATAATTATTTAAGCTCTTCAACTGCATTTTTACTGCATGATCATGGATAGTTTAATAATTTGCGTCCAGATAGCGGTGGTAATTTGATATACACGTAGTCCAACACACAGTCAGCAGTGTGGAATAATAAGAGCATGCTGTAGTGGGATGGAGTGGGAGAGCCTTTCCTCTTCAGGCACTGACAGAGATGATTGTACATGGTGTCTCACATATGACATTCTGAGTCAACACATTGCTCATTGGAGAGCTCATTAATTAAGTAGATGTTCTGCCCTGTTCACCCCTCTCACCTTTGGGCTACTGCCAATCAGCACTGACAGCAGACAGAAAGACGTCTTAACCAGCAGAGCCGACCGGCCTGTCACCCACTCCAGTCTCATCACACGTTGTCACTGCCAGTCTCTTTCCTGTCTGCCTACATGTCTCTCCACCCAGTAAATTAGCTAGCACTTCCACACAAGCATGAACTCAGCTGTGGGAAGACAAGCTGCTTGGAAGAATTAGCACAGTGTCTGTCTTCATACCTCCTTAGACTTGACAAGCAGTGGCACATTTGGTCAAGACATTTTCAGTGGGGCTGTGTCATTCGTACAAAACTGTGTGAGTGTATGTGAGTGTGTGAGTGTGTGTGAGCTAGCCTTCAGTCACACGCTGCTTAATCATCATGAAACGTGAGGCTTCCACTGCATCTTTCCTTCATGGGTTGATGTTGAGGAAAATGAGTTTAATGTTGTTGATGTAGGGGAAAATTTGTTTAATCGAGTCTTAATTAAACCATCTATGAACATAAAAAACAAACACACATAATTTATATGGACTAATTACCACTTTACAGTAAATTAATCATGATATGACAGTAAAAAAAACATTTATTTTATAGACCTACCAATTTATGTCCTATGTTTATTGGGGAGATTTCGATAAACCCTGTAAGATTTTACACTGTGGGTCAGCATCAAGCTGATCTAGCGCCTACAGTCCTGCAGTTAGGGTGAGCTGGTGTAAGTTTGCAACATGTGCATGTTTGTGGAAGCAGAATAACAAGTCCGGACAGCTTGGTGTGGTTGCCAGGTTTTAACCACATCACAGAGCAGAGATCTCACCTGGCAGCTAGCCCACCTGGCCGTAGGTTTGACACTCTGGGTTTGCCATCCTTATCAGACCCTCCGGAGATGGTGAGGCCAAGACTGCTGCCTTCCCTTTTCATCAGGTCCACCGTGGTCACTCCTCTATACTCTTCTGCTGACAGATACAGACACAGACACAGAGCAGCATTAGCGTCTGCTTGACAGAATAACCCTGTCTGAAAGGCAACAAAAGACTCTTCATCTTTTTTTCTCTTTTTATCTATCATTGAAATGGTCTCCGACACACGACCACATACTTTATTCTCTCACTTTCCTGTCTTTTCCTTGTTCCTTAAAATCTCTCAGCCTGAGTGAATCTTTGTGACGGCTTCAGAAGAAGGAGGAGGAGGATGGAGTCTTGGAGTGTGGTGTTTCATTTAAACCATTATAAATACTGATAAAAGAAAGAAATTCAATGCATTGCTATGAAAAATGCATTAAAATTCACGGCAGACTCATCAGGTCATAAATTTGAATCCAGTTGTGTTCTTAAGTGAAGGAAAATGAGTTTGACATTAAGTCTGATGCCTATGTGCTTATACAGAGGACTCATTCTGTCTTGGGTCCATGTTGTGCTGTGCTGTTAAATTGCTATATGTGAAGTATACAAAGTGTGGTTTAGTACCAATGACAGGTATGCCACACAAGCGTTTTTTTCTTTCACCTTATCTAAGCATTCAGAACAGGGCAACATCAAGCAAAACACAGCAGACATGTGACTCTACATACACACACACGGTAAAAAAAAAAAAAAAAGAAGCAAATACTGCATGACTCGTCTTCTTTTTGAGGACACAGGTGAATTGGATGAAGTAGCATGAATCACGTAGCGGATTGAAAACAAAATGGTGTACTGTCAGGTTTGACTGTATTGTACCTGAAAGGCTGCGCCTCCTGGATGAATGTGATTGGTCAGTTGCCCCGGACTCCTTGCTTCCCTTTGAGTATGGTCCCTCATCTAATGAGACAGCAGAAAGGTATAAAGGTGCTGTTCTGCAGCCATCAGAAGGCTCAATGAACACAATCACTGATGGCACATCGTGACAGCCGCCCACACTTTAATGCTTTGAACTGAACCCTGGGTAATGTGTGGGCTCTGGGAGGGAAACAACTCTAAGTCAACAGTCACATCCATCCGTCAGGCATTAGCTGAAAGAAAATTATCAGAATGAATTCAGGAACGTGGACGGTCATTCCACTTTGTTTTAATGACAATCAAATAAAAGAGTCAATGGTTTAAAAGATTCTTGAAAACCTTTAATTTAAAACAAGGAGACATTTACAGCAAACCTGATGTATGCAAACCCTAAAGCATGGGAAGTTTCCTGAGGGGACAGCATGGAGTTAATGGACTGTTCGGGCATGGAGAGAAAAAAAATCATCATTTTAATGTCATTTACAGCAGCTGCTACAGAAAGCTGAGAAATGTTCAGTTTGCTCTGCAGGGGAAATATGTATGTTTTTTAAACAGTTTTTTTATATTTTTTTTACCCACAGTGGGACCCATTTCTGACACAGCACTGGGCTGGCCTCAGATTAGCAGAGCTACTGCCAAGTCGTCTGAACCTGAATGCAGCCATGCAAGCATGTCAGCAGTCATAGTGATGAGGAAACTGACTTGGCACTTCTCTAATCCTGTCCACCGTGGATTACCTTTTCAGCTGTCCAGCACAGTGATTGAATAACAGTGTTACAAACTTCAGTGCTGTGCTTTTTAAATGTGAAGAGGGTATGTAGAATACATTACATTTAAGTCATCACTACTTCAATACTGCACAGTACAGACACTTGTTAAAATTATATTTTTACCTCTTGGTCATAGACTGTGTAACTTATAAACAGATGTTTTCAAACTGTGAAGCTCACCTATATAGGTGAGATATGGTTGAATTGAAGAATTCAATTAACTGATATGGATGAATTGAAAGGGACACGTGCATGTGGGTTTTCTAAAAACATGGGGAAATATAATGTGGACCGTTCAGAAAAAAGCAGCAGCTACATGCAACGAAAATGCTGAATTACCTCTCTCAGAAATGGTCATTTTCTTGGTGTCAAATCTCAATCAACAGACATATTACACATAATTCAGATTAAATGGGGCTCACACTGTCCACAGATATTATTGACACAAAAAGGGGAGACACATACGTTTAGGAATCACTGAAAACACATCAGTCAGAACTTGCCTGAGAACTATTGCATATTCAAGTTTTCTTCAGAATCAAACTAATCCAGTCATAGTTAACTGTACACACATGGATGTGTTACAAACAGGACCTGCTAACAATTCTTAATACTAATATTATTAATGGTGCCAGTTTGCCAAAATCTAAACCATTAAAAAAATCTAAACAAATCAGTCAATGGATCCATGGCAAAATTACACTTGAACATATTAGACTGACAACCCCTGCTACAAACCAACAGATAGAGGTTGACATTTAAATCCCTCTGAAAACTCATAAAGACTGAATGGGGAAAGCGAGCGCTCGGAGGACATCAAACCCACTGTGTTCTCTCTGTGCACATCAAATCTCCACATTTGCCCAGCTAAAGATGTGCCCTTTAGACAACTGAAAGGCATGGATGCTTTGTCAAACATTTTCTGACCTGAAGCCTTCGGGCAGGCCCTGGACACGACGAGAACAAAGAAGAAAATCCAGCCTTCCTGTGCCCACAGCTAAATGATTCAGACTTCAGCAACATAAATATTTTTACTGGACGTTCATGTTTTAGTGATATACAGTATAGAACATACAAATGCATAATATGGCATTTTTGCACTGATTTACACACATCCTTGCACAAATGTCCAGTAGCGGTGAGACACAAACACACATATAAAAAGTGAGTGACACATCACAAACACATTAAGCTGGGCAAAAGCCTTGTAACTACACTGGCTCCTGAGGGCCCTGACAGTCCAGCAGCTGTCATTGCAGTCAAAAGGCAACATTAGCTCTGGGTTACGCAGACCCAATGCTCTGCACGTGACTGGATGCTACTACCATCAAGCCGTCCCTGAACCATCCTCCTCCAGCTTAAAATAACCATCACTCACCCCACCGGCCAGAATTAGGATCAGGATGAAGCTGATTAATAAACAGCCCCAACAATGAACCAACTATTTAAAAAAACTATCTCAGCTCTGTTGCCTTTGTAGAGTTTCTAGTTCAAAGATAAGGTTGGATAAAGAGAAGCTGCACGTAAAAGACATGAGAGTAAAAATAAAATTACTCACTCTCACATAAATATGGGGTGAGTTAATTAACTCCCGATTTAATTCAGGGCACTGAATGCTATCTCTCCCATAACCAATCAGAATGTAGGTTAAATATGGGGGCAGTGCTGACAATGGCAATGAAATCATAATGCTATTTTCAGATGTAAAACTTTATTAATAAGCTGGGCCCTGCTAGACCCAGTTTACGTTGCTCTATCTGTCCTAACTACACATGGCAGAATGGCATGAAGAGCTGGTGACATTTAAATCTCTTTCACTCTATCAACACACTGGAATATAGGTTAAATCAGATTCCAGTATTGCCACAGTTGCCCCTTAAATCAATACATTTACGACGGAAGCAGCTCTTTACATTTAAGAAAGAGGTAGCTTTTTACATGTTAGTAACTGGTCCAGATGATCACTGACCTCCTGCACCACAACACACCAGCTTCCCCCCTTGACTCTGTGTTCTCTGATCTCTAAGATCAAAATGTGGTGCTCTTACCAATGCTGTTCTTGGTGTCTCTCCTCAGACCACACAGCATGACTGTAGTTTAATCAGCGTAGCCACCCTTGAGAAGTAACCTTGCTGATCTTTATTAGTGGACAGAGAGCTGGGTAAAAGCTGGGAGTCTCAGATGCTCAGAAAAAACAGAAACACCATATTTGTCTCTTCATTTGTTTTTGTTTTTTCAAAAAAAGTCAAAAGTCCAACATTTGCTTAACCCTTGTCCCTGTTGTAAATCCCAGTGATGTCTCCAGAGGGTATATTCTGCTCCTCAGATGGTCTTTAGTTCCTTTCTCTATTAACACTTGATGAGAAAAAGATGTCAGTATTAATTGACTCTTCTCAGTCCTTAAAAATACACATCTTCTAAATTGTGTCTTTCTATAAAATCCACAGCAGGGATTGAAGAAGTTCACGTCCTTTCCTTGCCATCTTCCTGTGGTTCCTTATTTGAGCTATTCTTACTAATCGTTTTCCTTTTTCCAGAGGATTTATCATCCCTTTTTCATACACTCACATGAGCTCACACATAACCCTTCTATCTCCTCCAGAGCTGGAGTGAGTGTGTTCTCTCTCTCCCTGTGCCAGAGGGGTTCAGTGAGGCAGGCACACACGATAGTTACTCCCTCCCCCAGCACACACACACACACACATACACACACACACTCATTATCCATTTCCCACCAAGTCAAACATCCCCACACATATACACACACTGAGATTAGACAAAACTCCACACACCCCGCACACGCTCAACTCTCAGCACAATTACCACCTGAATATTCATTGTTAGTCTTGGCCCTGCACCGTGTCACGTTTTTCTCACATAGAGATGGCACCCATCTCACTGAGCTTGTATCTACACAATTCTAGTATCTGTTTCTCTTTCTCTGTCTCACATTCAAGAACACAAATAGCAAATGCATATACGAAATTCCTGCGCAGAACAGCTGCCTGTATGAGAACATGTCTGACAGTGGAAATTCATTGAAAACAAATGCAGTTGAGTGCAGGGGTGTGGTGACTGATTTAGGCTGTGAAAATAACTCAGTCATGTGCAAATAAGAAAAAAACAAACATTTACAATCTGAGCAATTGTGTGAAAATTAAATACATGTTGTCTAAGTCCTGACATCTCATGTTTCCCCCTCTAGAGGGTGAAAGGACCCTCTCCTAATCCTGGGACCACTGGGGCCCCTCCACTCAAACTCAACAACAAAGAACTGTTGACTGACCTGTCGTCACACCTGTCTGACCATTTGTCTTCCACACAAGCCTGACACCTCCTAACCCTCATTGCAACCTCCAACAAAACAAACAGCCTTACTCACCGCCTCTCTGATCCATATCTACTTCATTTATTATGGCAACTACCTACAAATTATACATTATTATTATAGAATTATACATTCAAATCTACAGCTGCCTATATTCCAGATGTGCAAAGTGATTACAAACAAACGTTGCCGTGTTTCTACCTGCTGTTGCATGGAGCGTAATTAGTCAGCTGTTGCAGTGGACACAACACTCTTTGGTGTAGATAATTTCCTCTGAGACTTTTTACCTCAATATACCATGTACAGTGTGAGCCAGTGTAGTCTTTCAGAGCGAGACTAATTAATTTCCAACAGAATAAAGAGAATCGGGAGACAGAGCAGCGTGATGGACTGATAACATAGTACCTCTGGGAACAGTGCAGCAATTGTTGGGCATCGTAGAAACTGACTCTTCTACACTTCCTTTAGACTAGATATGACCAATATGGAAGCACAATAAGTGATATTGTCGTGATGAGATTAAGAATGCAAGGTTTTTGCAGTGACTTTGGCATATAAGTGGATGTTAGGGATGTTGGAGAAGTACAGTTTTAAAAGACTGAAAAGCTCCCAGGAAATAAAGTGTTTTTTCAGTATTTAGCAGTGGTTGATATTGTTTTCCAATTTTTTTTTTTACAATATTGGCTATTTCACGAAGAACGGCATTAATCTTAGCCTCCTCATTTATCAAACAGACCACACTGCCATCTCTTGGTGAACAGCTCCAGTTGCAAGTGAGGATCTGAAAAGCAAAATGACTAATGACGCTTGTCGGCCAACACAGATCTGTGTGTGACAAAAAAAGAGAAGAGTCACAGGATAAGGATGTGTCACACATACTCATGCTGTAATGTTCACTTTTAAGGTAATTTAAAAAATGCAAACGCAGGCCTGCTGCAAACATACAAACATGTTTACTGTTTTTAATTAGCTCAGGAAACTATACAGATAAAAGTATTAAGGATAACTTATTAAAGATAAAGAAAACTCTACTTGGTAACACGTTCTTAATCCCCTATGTAGCTTTTCTAAGAAGCATACAAACTTTTTAAATGCTATAATGTAGCTTCATGCAGCTGTAAACAATTATAACTTTGTCATATGCAGACATTCATTTTATTACAAATATTATATTATATTATATTTCCCTTCATTATCACCAGCATGGGTGGCTGTAGCAACACCTTTAAATCTGCTACATTATAATGGCTTATAAAACAATTACCATGTCTCAAATAATTATTTAGCTTCTGAGTATGTTTTACCTTTGGTTCTCCCTCTGATGATGCCCAGTCGACATCTGAGAGAAAAAGAGAACATCTTCCTCTTTCCCCCTGCAGATCGACCGCCTTTCCTCAGGGAATCTGTCTGAGGGAAGGTGAAGGAGAGCTGCTTGGGAGTAAAGCGTCCCTTCCCAAACACTATCCTTGCTGACATGTTCATGTTCTGACCAGTGACGAGGAAAATGTGGATTCTGTGCTCGTCCTGATACTCTCACCATCTCTCAGTCAGCTCAGTCTCTGTGGCTTGGCCTGCTGTTCACCTCCCTTTCTGGAGAACTTCCAGTCCTCTCAGGTGAGTCTTCCAAGCGTGCTCCAGATGCCGGTGTAGGTTTTTTAATATAGGAAAGATTCAGATCTAACTCTGTGCCTGTTTTTTCCAACCATCGTTGGTAACTCACTTCCACATCCAAACACCCACAAGCTGACTGGCTAAATAAATGTTATGCTTTTGCATCTCTGGCAATGTCAGTTTTACAGGAGCAGATGGCAGAGGGCTCAGGGCTGTGGGGCACAGCTTGCCTGCCAGAACGCAATGGAAACTTTCTCTGCAGGGAGCCAGCTCTGAGCATCACAACATATACAAACCTGAGCTGGCCATTTCAAAACAATGACTTCAATAATGTTCTGCTAGTTTTTCGATTAACAAGCGTAGCAATTACATGACTGTCTCAGGTGAGGCTTTCTTTGCATGCTGAAAGATGATGCCAAAGTGACTCTGAGCCATTACTGCAAAACCTGGAAGAAACAGGCATATTTTACATTTTTTCAAGAATTCTCAGAAGGTCTAAGGTCTTCATTGTGTTGTCATAATAATAATATTAGAGCTCATTATAACCTGATTATACAGTATGCTGCTGGATCATTTAATATATAGAAATGTACTATATTACATAAGTTTTTCATTGACTTTTGCATCCTCTGTTGGTATGGTAACACTGCTGGTGCCCACATTTATTTACTCACAAAAAAATTTGACCACCGTAAGACATGCTTGGTGACGTGTACAGAACCCACGCCCTCTCAAAAACTTGGTATTTGCTTCTTCACCTCTTCTTGAGCTCCAGCTCCTCCCATCAGACCAACGTGTAAAGGCTCCAAGTGGCATTAATAACGGAACAAGAAACTCCTTCATCCCTTCAACATCCGCTCTCTATATCACACAAGCACTCTCTGCATGATTTTGTAATAGTTGAAGCTGTGTATCAACAGAATTTTGGTTCTGTGCATTATTAAATACAGAAGTTATCGGATTTTTATACTTGCAATTTATAATCAGTGAAGTACGCTGTAATATCAGGTCTAATCAGAGAGATTATAAAGTCTTTAATTAAAGCCTAATGGAAACGTAGGATGTCTGTACTTGATTCCACAGAATCACTGAGCTTATTAAACTGTACGTCTCAGGCTGCCTTCAAATATATGCTGACAGGATCTGAATACACTGAATTTCTTCACAAATCACAATACTTGTTCAAATCTAATAATGCATTTATACTTTGATTCAATGATGTTTGTCCAAGATGTGGAGTACTTGATGTGCTACATTTAAAAAAATATAAAGTCCCAGCACAGTAAACTCATGGCCGCGAGGAATAACTATCCTGCACAGCTGTTCTCTGCAGTTTCAAGCTCCAAATGAAAACTTCTGCTTGTTGTCTCGAACACCTGTTTGCAGACATTTAATGTCACTTCTCCAATTACACAAAATTTAGCCAAGTAAATACAAAATTGAGTTTTTAAATTATTTCATTTAAGGGAAAAATGCTGTTCAAACCTGCCTGGCACTGTGAAAAACTAAATGCCCTCTAAACCTAACTGGTTGTGCCACCCTGAAACTGAACTGATGTGATGCTCTGAGATTTTTTTGTGCTTCACTTCAGCTTCTATTTAAGTTATTTCTTTACTCAACAGGTCTGGCAGTCATCAAGTCTGTGTGGCAAGTGAAACTGAACACGGCTTTCCAAATAATGTGGTTAATCACAGTTCACGATTTAGCAAGTGGGGGAGACAATAACTGCTTAACACAGGGTCAGGCAGGTGTCGCCCCCAACACTTATTTGCTCAGGTTATCTTTGTGTAGTGCTAACATTTGTTTGATAATTATCATCTAAGTGGGACAAACATACATAAAAACAGCAAGGGGGCAATTTTTTACAGCACTGTAATTTGGCCCTTGTACAATTAAACATTCCCACATTGCTATACAATTACCAACAAACCTCAAATTTAAAGTTCGGTGAAGAAGATGGGCTTTTCTCCTGCATGAAACAATACCAAATACAAAACTGTATTTTCCACACATGAAAATCTAATTGCATTTCACAATCTAAGAATTCCTGTTCAATAACCCTGACAAAAAATGATGTACAGAGAAATGACCCATGAGCCAGTATCATTTTTAGAACATTTATTGTGAATAACCAGTTTATTCGTTCTCCTCGCTCCTGAGCCTGGCATTGGGGTTGGTGATCTTAATGGCCAGCTGAGCAGCCCTCTCCACAATCAGCTTCCTGTTCTTGGAGGAAACGTTGTGGGCGATCTCAGCACAGTGAGTCCTACAGAGGAAGAGAAAGGATTGACAGATCTTAGAAAGAAAGACTGACCAAGCGACAGTTTGGCTGCAATTAAATTTCACAGGGTTATAAAATCCTGATGTCAAAATACAAAACGCCTTAAAGTCATGTTACTATATACAATGATGTAACAGTTACCTTGTGTACTTCAATCTAGTTTTGCAGATACCAATCATACATTTCCTTTGAGTGGTGGGAAACTTCGATATAAAATCACTGACTTGCAGAAATCATGTTTTGCTGAGATATAAATAGATAGATATAGTAACTGCAGTAGTATAGCACATCTCACTAGCTGAAGCATCCAGCTAAAACCAAATAGTGGTAAATAACAATGATCATTTACAAACAAACAACACTACTCATTATGTTCTATGCTTAACAAAATTACTGAGTCTGGGTCCAAAACTGAGACACTGTTCATCTTAGTGAGCTAATTTCATCTAAACTCCTTGCGTACTTACTTGCTTTTTGCTTCTAAACTGTAAAAAATCCTAACTGATCAAACTGTCCTGTGAAGTGACATTTAGACTAGATCCTGACACAAAAAGCAACTGAAACACTTTTGCACTTAATTACAGATCTAAAAGCATATTTCAGACTAACAGGGTGCTTGACACTGGCAAGCAGCATTATTTTGTAGGGCTCAAGAGATCAAACAAAACTATCGCCAAGATTTAGAAAATGGGATTAATATATGACCAGCAGCAAAACAATCATGTACCTTCTTTACAAAAGGTAACGGGGTGATGGGCTGCATTACGCAGACCTTTGCGTTAAGAACCATCAAGCTTTAAAACCTACTTGAGGTAGCTACTGTCTCTTTGCCCTGATTCAGCTTTGCTCTCATTCACACCAGCTTTTCCTGGATTACATCCATAGTAGTTTACTGTGCACAGACAGCAAGATGAACCATTTAGTGACATTACAGGATAGAAGACTTAGTAAATGTGCGTTGTAACTGGCACATTGCTCTCAACTTGTCAAACACCAGTTAGAATACACCCTTCTCATTTTCAATGAAGTGGCAGCAAAAATCTTGTCTAAAATATCTCTCTACGCATCTATCTAAAAATCTCTCCAAACACCGCAAATCACGTACGAGCCTGATACCAATACATGTGATGTGAACCGAGTATTCAAATGATTTTGCATTATGTGCAAGCACAACTTACTTGTTACTCATCATCAGGACCTCAAGCTCCTTGACATTGTGCACCAGAAACTTCTTGAAGCCAGTTGGCAGCATGTATTTTGTCTTTTTGTTGCTACCATAACCGATGTTGGGCATCAGCATCTGACCCTTGAACCGCCTGCGGACCCTGTTGTCGATACCTCTGGGCTTACGCCAGTTTTTCTGTAGGAAATATGAAAAACCCCAGTTAGTACAGATAATTTACCAGCACATATTAAGGTATGCCAATAGAGCTTTGGGATGTGATGACAATCGCAGTTATTAGTCAAATTAAAACGCTGCCATGCTGGCAGGAGTAATAACATTTGACAGATTCACCAGTAATGAACTGAAGGATGGTGGATGGTTATCAAGTAGGCATCACTTCAGGTATGAAGCTACAACAGTTTTCTGTCGGCTTGTTGGTGTATTAGCATGTTTGTTTTGATTAAGAAAAAAGCACAACTTGGAAAACAAGTTAAAACAAGTTTTACAATTTGATGGCGTCCTGTTTCTCCCAGATGGTTAGATGAATCTTTGGGGTTTATAGAAATAGTTTCAGGAATGAAGAAATTTTAAAAACCTGCACATTTTTCCCAAATGCAGTGATTTATCAGAGATTGTGATGATTAAAAATGTTAACCAAACGTTTGCGAATTAAGCCTTCCCATTAAAGTAAAAAGACAAAAACTTACCGCAATCTTGACATATCTGTCAGACTGATGGCGAATGAACTTCTTGGTTCGCTTTTTGACAATCTTGGGCTTTGTGAGGGGCCTGAGGGCTGCCATGGTGACTATGGACAGAAAAAGCTTCGAAAGTTACAACTAGCTTAGGATGATTATGTTAACAAAACGTTAAACAACAAAATTACACCGCAATGCCCTACACACACTGCTAGAAACTTGCTAACATAAACACGTTGCTAACAGTCACAACCATCAGGTTTTGGCCTCACTACCACATTTATATCACTGACAAAATAATCATTTTGCCTGTAACTAACAAAAAAAACGAAATATGTATTAACTTTTCTGTGGAGTGAGCTTCAAAGTAAACGTGATGAACAACGACAGCTAGCTACTACCGTGCAATGTTTAGCTAGTTAGCCACGCTATTCTACTTTAAGCTAACCACTGCACTAGTTTGGCGTTGAAAGGAATAAAATAATATGTGTAGTAGTGGCAGCTTTTAGTAGTTAATTCGCAATGCTCATATGAAAGTCACGCTGTACATCGGGCCCCGACAGCTAAAAACGTGTTAATGATCTTCAGTGCTGACTGCTACAACCCCATTTTATGGAGACAGCGCTGGCAGCCGGTAGGCTGCTCCATAACTACACATAAAATACGGTATGCAAACGTAAAACGGTAACTCTTATCAACAACACATATAGTGAGAGTCTATATTTGATAAACCATATGAAGATGGTCAAATAATGCTTTAAATTGAGAGGATTGACATAGATAGTATCGACTCACCCGCCGATGTAAATCCAAAAGGGACTTCAGCAACGGCGGAAGGAAAGAAAAGAACTTCCGCGAGTGTCGCAAAGGCTTCTGGGTATTGTATTTTATCAGGACTAACGTAATGCAGTATTGTAGTGCACCGTCTACAGGAAATCACAATTTTCTTCATAAAATGTTACTTAGTTAAACACCATGAATGTCTTATGTTATTGACATAATGTTATGTCGTGTTTTAAACTTCGCATACAGCTGAACGCCCACTTTTCACATTACTTCACAGTTGTTGCTGTTGCGCACTTCCTGAACAGAAGGAACTTTCTCTTTCTCTAAACTGCAACGAATAAATGAGCGATTTATAAGAGATTTATAAGTGATTTAAAACACGCCAAGACCACAAAAAGTGAAGCGTTGTTCCTGTTTCTCGGTCAGAAGAGGAAAAGGTGTCATCTGGGTGACAGTAGTTGGACACTTGGGAGGGGTTTTATGGGTAAATTATGTGGTTTTTTGTCACATGATTTTGGGTAATACACTGCTTGTGTGTGAATACAACACGGAGGATCAGTTGAACGGTGTGATTTTTCTTGTTTAGTTGTTTCCTATCGCTTTGAAATGGAAAATCAGCCGATTTTGAGGTGAGTCAAGCTGTTATTCTGTGGTTAAATCCATAAGTGATGTAGCTTGCATTATTTCAACCTCACTGGCCTAACTTTTGTTTCCCCTTAAAGTCAGAACCGAAACTACGGAATAGCCAATCCTGGTTATGTCCCAGCAGCAGAGGGGCTACCAGGTAAGATCCTTGGACATGGCAGTAAGTCTCTGCACAGAATGTAAACTCATTTTATTATAAGATGGACGTACAACCATAATATCAGGAAGTCATGTCATGGTGTGACTTCACATATTATATATTACATATTACAATGTCTCCACACCAGTTACCCTACTAGTGACGTCATTTGCGACGTTTGAGTAACCATATGCATGGTGTGTGAGCTACCAGTTTTACAGAAGTCATAGCTGTTACAGGACCTTACGCTGTTTGTGAGGCTTTATTCTAGCTGTAAACTCCCAAATGGACTCTGAGGGTCATGGTAAGTCACTCTTACATAGTCTTACACACTGTTGTGCAGAAATGTGGGCAACCCTAGAGTTTACCTGAACTTTCTGAAATATGATGTAGGTTAGGCTATAGTAGAATGTGACATGACCTTTTTTTAGTCATGTGTTTTATAGATTAAAACTTACATTTACAACAAACGTGCATATGACTCATATGATTCTTCTTGTTTGTCCCACCTGCAGCTGGATCCTTTGGCCCTACTGCTCCTCCAGCCACCATGTTTGACAGTATGCCTGGGTATGAAGGGACAGTAGCTGGAGGAGGTACGTTACGCCTTGTATACTTTACAGTAGTCCTGTTGCACAGTGATACAATCTAATGTCATTCCAGTAAAACAGCTCTGTCAGCTTTGTCTTTGCAAAGGTTAATAATGTTTTTGATGCTGTATGTCTATTACTGTGCTCAAAACTATTTGTGGTGTTGTTCTGTACTGTATTATACTGAAATATTTTGAATATTTTAGGCCTAAAATCTTAGAAACACATAGTCTGTGCTAGTGTAGTAGTAGTAAATTACCCACTGAGAGTACTGTAAGTAAAAAGTTCAAGTTCAAGGTAACTTTATGCTCACAGCCCACAGTATAAATATAAATAACATCAGACACAAACAAGACAAGTAAATCACAACACAGTTAATAATTTCAGTTGTCATTAACCAAATTAATAGCAGCAGGAATAAATGACTTTTCTGTTGCGCATGTTCTGCAAGCATGAGCACATGAGGATACAGCAGTGAAAGTTACAAAAACTATAAATATATTTTGCAGGTGGATTTCTACCCCCTCCGATGCCTGCTTTCCCAGTGCCTCAGCCTGTGCCTGCACCTGAACAACCACAATGGAAGTAAGACTATTTCCTTTCTTGCAACATAGTATTGCAAAGAAGTTTTGCAACAACAACGGTGTTTTCCATTATGTGTTAAGAATTAAAGCAATCCCAGTGCCTCAGGTGACTTATATGACTTACGTATGACCTCCTCTTAAAAAATCACTGTAGTATCCCATCTATAACTGAAGACTCTGCCCGGGATGCATTTATCCAGTTTGCCTCCAGTAAGTGTTGCTACAGTTCAGGACCAGCAAAGGATGGTGTGATCAGCAACATGGAGCCATTCAATACATACAGGGTAAGGAGAGGTCTGCTCACATCTGTGTATGTGTTAGAGGTGGGAATCACCAGAGACCCCATGATACGATATTATCGCGATTTTAAATGTTCTGCAATATGCAGTATTGTGATAGGATATATTGTGATTATCATGTTTTTTTCAACTGTAAATTATGTCCATAACGGTAAACTTTGTCAAAATACATTTAATTTAATAAAAAAAAGTCCTGTCTTTCACTTCAATCATTTTTATTGCTGATTGCTGTCTGTATTACAGTTTATTCCAACTTAACTGAATGCAAATATGTAGACTAGTGTGCAATTACAATTATTTTGAACACTAAAAAGTTTGATTTGTTTTTTTAAATTTGCATACAAAATATATTTGGTGTCCCTGCCGCGATACAATATCATCACACAAAAATATCGCGATACTATGCTGTATCGATTTTTTCCCCCACCCCTAGTGTGTGTGCGTGCGTGTGTGTGTGCGTGCGTGTGTGTG
>JAUBNQ010000026.1:16010584-16049562 GCA_032353495.1 Ctenopoma kingsleyae | reverse complement strand
TCATCAAATGATGAGGCATCCTTTTGTTCCTCACACATTACCCATTCCATATCAGTATGGATATCCAGCATGATTTTCCTGCTGTATCTGTCCCATAGAACCAAGACTCTGTCAACACTGACACGGTGTGTAGGCTGTATGAAGTTGGCCGGCAGAGACTTGCAGAGGAAGAAGAGGAGGATGAAGAGGATCAGGTTTGTTCTTTTATGCTTGATAAAGTCGTACTTATTTAATTTATTTTACAAAAGATGAAAAATCATTTTGATTGAGCTTTTTTGTCATCTGTACACCAGGAGGATGACGATCAGGAGGAAGATGACGATGATGATGAGGACTCCGATGATGATGTCGATACAGATCCCCTAATCGCTGAGCTAGATAACGAAAATGGCGGAGAGGATGAAGACGACGAAGAGGAGGATGATGGGAATGATGAATTCTCTCCCTCCGATGAGGAGGTGGCACGTCTTCTGGAAGAGGATGCTGACGTTGGGGATGATGATGATGAGGATGACAATGATGAGGACGACTCTGATAATGAAGATGTTGATCTGGATGGTGACAATGGTGAGCAGCTCTTCTGTGTTTTGAACATGTCGTATTTGCCACGTCTTTTCTGTGTTAATTGTTTCATTTATTGTTAAATGTCTTTTATTTGTGAATTTCACTTCTAATGATTGACACAGGTTTGGTTTTTTTACAGTATTCAAAGCTGCAAACTTACAAAAATGCAGACTTAAGCTGTTTTCACATACAGTATGAGCTCCAGACTGTGTTTGGAGAATCAGGTCTGGATATTCTGGAGAGTTGTGTTATCACATATGTAGTGCACAGCAGGAGATTGTCTGGTCCAGACCTGTTCTCACATGGGGAAAAAATTGTTTTATTTCAGTGAAGGGTGGGGGTGACTGCGTAGAGCGTGCGGGAGGCATGACATGACACAACAGATCACTTTCTAATGACCCTCACTTATTAGGGGGCTAGAGTTCCAGTGCATTTGTGAAAGTAGCTTTATTTACAGACAGTGTTTTTAGAATAATCCCCATTCACGAAACCATTTTCAAGTTACTCCTTTTCTGGGAGGGCTTAACACGTTTTAACTTTCACAATTATAGATATTTTTTTATATTTATATATAATTATATATGATAAAATACACATGAAAATGAAAGAAGAAAGAGATAAACTCAGTTAAAATGTTTTCACTGACAATGTTTAACAACATGATATTGAACTATAATGGGAATATGTCATTTAATCAGTGACCTTTAGGTAAAATTGTACTTGAATAATAGTTAGATTGTTTTCACATGATTTTTATCAATTGCTTCTTTTGTATTGTAGTAAGTTAATTTTCTTAAACTTTGTGGCCCAAATGCCCTTTACTGAAATGTGGCTATATAATTAAATCTGGTTTTCATGAAGACCACATCACTCATGATATATCCTCATTCACCCCTAATAACTAATGATCCAGTATTAGTCTGTTTTTCCACAAATTCCACACACATAAAATGAATATTTGTGTCCACAGCTACCTACAGCACCTCTTGCCACCACATTTATATCAGTACTCAGCCAATTAGATTAATACTGATCATGCTTTTCATTCTCTGTTCATGTCGCATTTGTTTCAAAATAAAAACACTGTGATTGAAGAGTATGTCCAATATGAACAAATCTATCACATACTGTATCTTTGTTTAGCGAACCATATTAACTCAAAGAGAATTAATAAAATCACTGATAATATCATGTTAACCTGGATTAGTTAAGCTGCATTTGAAGAACAGATCTGCGTTTGTGGGTAAAATGCTGACAGTTGGTCCAGTTTCTGTGTTTTCAAGCTTGTGTGGCTGCTGTGTGGAAATGTTGTCTTTCCCAGTGAAACTTAAAAACTGCTGTCTTGGTTTATTCAAAGGTGGCTTTGTTTTTGCTGTTTTACTCCTCACCCAGCAAGTCTCTGTAGCTCCACATTTCTAAATCTGTATTTGTGTGTCACACAAACAGACAGCTCTGACATCTCTGACCTTGAAGATGACATCATCTTATCCCTGAATGAGTGAGGAGACACCGGCATCTGGGACTAAGTGACCGGACATGTCAAGACTTCTGCCTCATAGACATTTGAGCTGCAGAACAGAAGGCAAGAAAAGAGGGCAATATCAGCAGATAAGGTGGGAGATAACTTAGAGCACTGCCAGTTTGAAACAGTAGGTATCTGCACATTTTGGTACACTGAAGAACAGGTCCAAGAAAGAACAATCTAACGGCGGAAAAAAAACAGTGCACACAATTTGACTGGTGGGCAAAATTGATTGTATGTGATATAGTTTTATAAAACAAGTGGGCTTGATGATGAATGAAAAGGCCAGTGTGTAGATGCAATGAGTATATTATATTTTATCACATTAATGGCTTGATAATTGAGCCTCTTCGTCTGATATTGCTTCACTCACTTTGTAAGCCTCTTTGGACTTTGTAGGGGAAACAACTTATGTAGTATGCTGTGGGCTTGCGTTTGTGTGGCAGATGGTACAGTTCTTTGCCATACCACCTGGAATAATCACCAGAAAGTAATAAAGTATTGAATTAGGCAGCTAATGTATTTCACAGACATGTTGCCAATGGTTCATCAAGCATCACACCCACCTTCAGATTTTGCTTTCATCATAAATCGAAGACCAAAATGCACAGCAGTGCCATTCTTGAACGTCACCTCCTAAATTCAGTGTGTAAATAGAGAAATTACATCAGCTTGGTGCTCTTGAATTGTTGAAGAAACCATAACTAGTGTGGACACTGTAACAAACCACAGACACACCAGTCACTGTCAGCACATGACAAACATACAGAGGCTTCAGCAGTTCTACCGTTCTGTTATTTCACATGCATATATTGAGCCACGCAAGTATTTTGGTTTAAAGGATATTTCTTAAACTGACTGAAAGACTTTGGGATGTTGATAACACAGGTCCAGTAAAACTTAATTTTACGTTGAGTATTTATCACGGTGACTTTCTTTCATGACTGATAATATTGCAAACTTCATCCTATTGAATAAAAGTTATGTTGCTAAATCTTGAAAGATTAGAAATTTTCATTTCAAATGTATGACAGACAGTTCAGGAAACTCTCAACATTGTGAAAATAAATGCCTAGCATTTGCACACTTTTTGAAAGCAGTGCAAACTTTTCATGATTTTTCTCATGTTTTTGCCTTCATCTTATCAGCTTTCTTTACCATAAGAAGACTTTTATGTTCTGAGTCTTTTTTGACACAATTTATGTACAGCTTGTATGTATCTATAAGTATTTTTACTATAAATAAAGCTGCAAAATCATAGTTGTGTGCTTTTTAAAAAAGCGTAAATGATGCTTACAGCCTATAAACTTGTTATAAGCTGTTATTAGCTGATGTATTGTAACATTAGTTAAGATGTTGCAAAGACAGAAAGCAAAATCTGGTGCCAGTATCACAGTCTAATTAACACAAACACGTGATCATTTTAACAGGTCACCTGTAAGTAAGAAATGTGTCCGCTACTCAAATAATGAAATAATAACTTTAGTCCAAATATTTGCTGGTTCCACCTTCTCAAATGTGAAGATTTGATTTATTTTTATTGTTGTACATGATGTTTCACATGAGTACCACACGGAAGATCTCTTATTTTCTTCAAAGAGAAAGTTTTTTTTTAAAATATATTTGTAGACAGTACATTGGACATTTGTAAATTGTGTAACTATTCTGAAAATGCTCAAAAACCATGGGTAGATTAATCGATAATGAAAAAATCTCGTTACAACTATTGTTTCATATCAACCTTGCTTTCAGTAACCTTGAAAGCACAGTGGGTGCCACAAAGATATTTTCTTAGTCCATTTTTTTTTTTTTACAATCTACATAAATGATGCCACTCCACATACTTGGTGTAGTAGTGCAGTAAATCCATTTTTATGCAGATGATATAATCTTCTATGCACATGGCTCTTCCCTCAGTCGAGCCTTTAACATTCCCCAGATATCTTCGCATAACCTCACACTTACACTGAAATTATAGTTGTTTAATTTTATGTGTATTTTGGAAATGGGGGTTGATAGAAATCTTCAATCTGGTGTAACTTGTGCAGAATTTTCTCTTGAGGACAGGTAAGCTATTATACAACCAGTCATCATGTTTGTGCCTGATTAAGGAGTTGCCTTCACCTCACTCCACCTTAGAAATAAGAAGACATCTACATATTGGAGCTCATGATTTGTCCTAAAACTGATTCCATTCATCACATCTCTTCTCAAATTTAAAATGGTAGCTCATCAGACCGTGCCCCATGTGATGGACTAAATTTGAAAGAACTGTAAAAATTTAAAGTCTCAACACATTGGATGAATTTAAACTTTTTGAACATTTTAGAGGTGTCACTGTTGTCTGTATCTGCAACTGTGAGACTGGCTGTGATTTATTTTACAGTTTATTTCAGTTTCTTCTGCAAAATGTTCTTTTGCAAAGGAGATCTTGAACTCAGTGTGACTACCTGATTATTATAATAGTTCTACTAATCTGTTAATTTTATCAAGTGATGTGCCATAAAAGGAAGGCAAAAATCACAATTTTCTTATCAGTTAGGTTAGTTTTGATAAATGATCCAGTGAAATTAGATAGATTTTTATGGCTCTTTCAAATGCAATAACTTATGCATGGAGTGAAGTTACAGTATGCTGTACACGTGGGACATGTGAATAATCACATCTTTATAGCTGTAAATGCTTTAAAAGAAAAAAAAACTGAACTACTCAGGTCACATGATTGCTGAATTGTGCATGCATGGATTTACCACTACATTTTTCTGTAGCTTCCCCCACAGTTTACAATAGAACACATTAAAATAGTTGCCACAACCACATGAAACCAAATAAGCCTGTGTGTGTGTATGTGTGCATGCTCACAGATGCACGTGTGTCTCCATGTGAACAGACTGATGGTTTGTACAAGGAGCCTTTAGTGTATGAAAAAGTACGATGCTGAGAAGTGTAAGGAAATAAGAATGTGTTTGTGTGAAGGCAAGTGACGTATGAGGTGGTCACACATGCTTCTTTTTATATACAGTATATACATATATATGGGAGTGTTGAAACAGACATTAGCTCTCGAGATATTAGGCACTCCCTGTTTGCAGTGGACCAGTGTCTCATCTTTGCAGTGCTGCTGCATCAGAACAGGATCTAAATGTAGACACAGCATTTAAAAATGAAAATATTGTCAATAACTGTGTCACCTATTTTGGGCCAACTTTTCAACATTTGCATGCTGGCACTGGAGCACATTTTCTGAAAGTATGATGTAAGCTTATGTGTTATTACATTTTATTCCTTCCTAAATGTTTATTAGCTAGGATGTGTATTTATCTTACAAAACGCCCCACACTCCTCCAGTTTTATGTATGTGATTGGAACACCGCCCACAGTGTTCCACTTGAAGTAATAGACAGATGGGAGTCAGTCACAGCGTCGCTATGATGGAGAGAAATAACCCTGCTGAATACTGCCCTCCCTCCCACACTACAAACTCACTGGACGCTCAGTATTCACCAAATCACTCTGTTTTTGTAGACATGATTGCCTTGTCTATAGTATGAGACAGCTTCATGCACTGAACACACATGGAACAAAGGGTGAGATGACAAACATTTGGGGGACAAATACTGTACATTCATCTGGTTTAAAACAGCTTTTAAAAGACTATTTACCGGCAATGACACAGTCCACAATTAACCCGTGTGCCATAATTCTTCGTTATTTTGTGCTCAAATTAAGATTAAGTACAAATATACTTCTTCCCCACCAGAATTTTAAACCGTCATGTGTGGAAATGACGTTTTCTTTATGTGAATCACATTTATATATCAGCCAGTGGGGTGTGTGATGTGGGTCTAATGGGAAATCCAGAGTTATTGAAAGCAGTGCAAATATTTCTTATGTTAAGTCTTTTTTTCACACAGATCTATATTACTGTAAATAAATCTGCTAAATCAGATTTTCCTGATTTTTAAAGAAGTGTGAATGATGCTTACAAGCTTATAAGCTGTTATTAGCTGATGTATCGTAACATTACTGATGTTTCAAAGAGAGAAAGCAAAATCTGGTGCCAGTATCACAGTCTAATTAACACAAACACTTTATATCAGGTCACCTGTAAGTAAGCAGCTCCTGAAGAGGCACCTTCAAGTGAGTCTTTTCAAGTGTAGGAAACAACACAGGTGATCTCTACTGATGGCCTCATATAGCACTGCAGGATGTGTTGATTTCCAAAAATAATAATCAACTAGTTAAATAATCAAAGAAAAAATCTTTACATGCATGAGTACTAAACTTGATATATTTGATTATCAGACTGTGTTTGTAGATGACACATTGGGCATTTGAAAACTGTTTACTATTTTCTAAAAATACTCAAAAGATTCAGATTGATTGATAACGAAAACAAAATGTTTAGTTACAACTAACATTCAAAGTTTCAGTAACATTCAAAGGGGAAGTTATCCGTTAGGAATTAATTGGATCCCATCTGTGTGGGAGCATGACTGCACTATGACAAAGCATCGCCGGTAGTGGGTCTGCTTCTTTGAAATGACTCAACCAAAAGGTGCTTCCCCACATGGTCTGGCCTGATCTGTAACACCGGGAGCTACTTTATGGCGATCTGCCCCCAGAGCAACACTTTCAGTCAAAAACGGCAGACTGGCAGCCAGCATCCTGGGATGAAAAAAAAAAAGCAGTTTGTGTGTGTAATGAATGCCATGTAGAGAGAGAGAGAGGGTAGAGGGAGGAAGAAAGACAGAAAGAGAGAGAGAGGGCGCATATATTTGCAAATGCTTGACACATCAGTGTTGACAAAACGAGTCATGTGACGGTCATGAAGATGGCGCAGCTTATGGTCTATTGCAGTTTTCTCAGCATTTTCTTGCGCCACCTCGATAGTTCGGACCGCTGAACAATATCGCGACCTGTTCAGCCCGTTCACGCTGACTGACCAGCCTATGGATCAGCTGGACTGGAGCGCGATCAGCTGCGGGGCCGGGCGCGGGGGGGGGGAAACAAAGACATTAAATAAATAAGCTTCGAGGAAAAAAAGAAATCTCCCCGTTCTGCTTGAAACGAAGCTGCAATAACACCTTTTGTGGAGACCAGAAACCCGCTCACCGTGTGCGTGCGTGCGTGCGTGCCTGTGCGTGTGTGCGTTACATTAGGTGGACACGGAGACTGCATCAGACTGGAGACACACGCTGGGACATAATAGAGCGGAGATACTGAGGCTTTGATGGTTCTTCCTCCCCCAGTTCCACACACACAAACGTCAGGATACTGATTCCGGTCCAGACATCTAGTCCCGTGTATGAGCAGCCAGGACAATTTGTAGCCTTCAGCTCTCATTCTTCCAGCAGCATCATCTCACGATATCGACATAATGTGGCTTGGTCTACCGGAGGGAAAATAACCAAATATGTGGATACCTACAGAAGAGGAGAAAATCGGAGTTGGTGAGTTAATTGCGTCCCTTATTGTCAATTTACAACGTTTGGTTTCTATCTTTTTAATTGACTTTAAACATAATGCGTTGTGATTGCAGTTTTTGCTTGAGGAACACCCAGTTTTGTTCATCGACATCTCGCATGGGCTATCCAGACCTTTTTTCCCCTGTTATTATTCCCATTACACCCAATGAAAAACACATACACTTACAATGGATGATGCACAGGGCCAGTGACTGCATAGAAAGGGAAATTGCGTGGGATGATAACAGCCTACAACACACCACCTTAAAGATGCTATCGCAGTCTGTACACAACCGCGGGCAGTGCTTTAAGTCAGACTGCTGCTGTTACTTTCGTGGTTTTGTAGAAATGCGTCAGTGTTGCATTTGAGCCTTTTCTTTACATAAACATATCTGGAAGGGAGAGAGGTGGGAAAAAAAACGCGATTCATGTTGAAACCACGAGGGGGCATCGTGACTGCGTCCTTCCAACAGGTGTAGACTAGTGAAACTACAGTGTACCTGTAGACGAACAACTACCCTACTGCTGCTGCTGCTGCTGCTGCTGCAATGACAGGGACTGCACTATACCACACTGTACATACCCTCTCCGGTGTGTGTGCACTTTGACCTTTGAACAAAGAGATGAAAGTATCCAATGCAAGCTCAGCAGTTCTTCCATCGTATTAGCATTTTATAAAAGAAAAATAAAAGCAAACGTCAAAGCGAGCCGTATACAGTATAATGACCACGAAGAACAGAATAAAACGTTGTACGATGCCATATTATCATTATAAATCGACTGCTGAGCCCCACAGTCACGGTAAACGTGTCTATAGCATGTGATTAAAGACTACTATAGAGGGTTTTCATTAGGGGAATGAGTCATGTCCAGATGCTCTACAGCTACTTGCAGGGCTACTTATGCTGGCTTGCACTTGATACTCCCCCTACATACGCACGCCCACACATACACTTTGTCTGGAGGCATTACATTTGCCGTGATCGCTTTATGAAGACTGCAGGGTGGGAGCCCCAACGGCATTCCACCATAATATCGCCACTTCAAGTTGCTTGGATGGTAATCTTATCGCGCTTAATCGTTTGCACGTCCATCCATCCATCACAGCATCACTGCAGTTCTTTTGCAAGCGCAAATATGTATGCAAGTATTACAAGGCAGGAAAGCAGGAACAAAAAGGAGGCAGTTTGTGTGCTGGAGCAACAGCTCCGCGCATCCTCTGCATCAGTCGGTGTGGAGTGACCTGGCGCTGTCCGCGGTGCTGAAATGTGGAGGTGACGCTGTCCACGGTGCTGAAATGCGGGGAAGCAAAGCCACTGTATATCTACACAGTACATGTTGTACATTCTGAAGGCAGCTCAAATTACTATAGTTAGTTCCCCCCTTTGGCTCATCATATACGGGCACTCTGCTGGCCTGCTACGCTAACAGGCAGTGCAACTCCATAGCCCCAATGAACCCGTGCATCCTCTCTGTTATTACTGGTATTTTCCATATTTCCATATTTTCTTGGCTTATTTTGTCATTGCCTCTCTCAGCAGTACCTGCTCCGATAAGAAAAAGAGCTTTGGTCTGTCAGCAGTCAGCTAGGCCTTTCCTTTATTCTTATCCTGTGTTATCCCTATTGGTTCCATCTAAACAAGAAACAACTGGAGACCACCTCATGAAACGTTAATACATTTCTTACATTCTACATTTCCTCTTGTTTTCTTGGTTGTATTGATGCAGGAAGTAACATTCTTTGTGAATCATTTGCAGAGTGGGAGAAGCAAAGTCTTGGATTGCACGCACCATAGTTCTGCCCATTTTATTCCACTCTAAAACGGCAACCGATTATTTTAATCACCAGTTAATTTATAATTACTAGGTTTGTTCCTCAATTAATATTTGAGTCTGCAAAATGTCAAAAACATCAAAAGTAAATACTCATTACACAATAAAACAAAACAGATTATTGGGAGGTTGCAGGATTATCATTATTGATAAATAAATGATAATTTCAAACATTAATTCAGTGATCAATCAGTCCAATGTTCTTTAATCATTTGGTTGTGTGAGTTTAAATTATTGTCATTCTTTTTTTACAAATGAGTCACTGACAGATTCACCACATATAAGCAGAAATACTGAGAGATTATTTTTGCACTTTTATTGGAAAGAGCCTGTGACTGTAAGTCAGTACCTGCCCACATGAGAGAGAGTCTGTTGAATCAGCTGGCATCATCTGTGGCCACATGGACGCAGCTCAGACGCAAAAACCACAATGCCAGCATTATCTGAAATGGATCTGAACTCAGGGATCAAATGTATTGTGATAACAAATGATAGAACTAATTTTCAAATGAGAGTGGGATTAGAGAGATTAATGTAGCTCAGTGTAACATACCTCCATAGCTTTAGTCATGATTTTAAGCCTTGATGTACTGTAATTTCCAAAATAAAGTTGCTCATCCTCATTTGGGTGAAGGTTTTGGATTCAGCTTATTGGTATATGTTTTATTGCATGTATTATAGTCATGTACATACATGGTCATTTAAAAGTGCTTTATGATACAGTAAGTTAATCATCTCATAGCTATATAGAGGCCCCTGCAGTAGGGTAGCATGCCTAGATTGCTATTACACTGAATTGGGATCACATAGGCTCATCTGCCTGTGTGGAAATCCCTGGCTTAGTAAGACTTCTATGCAGTAATGTGACTGAGTAAGTGAATGTGCATTCAATTTGTGCTAAGCAACATGACTCAGTGGGTGAAGCCAATAGACTGTTGTGTAATTTTTAAGTTAGCTGGATCTGGGACAGGACTATTCAAGCCAAAAAAGCAGGACCATGGTCTTCATACTCACATTGCATTACAGGAATGGTTTAAGAATGCACTCATTAAGTAGTTGAGCTTCACTTGTACCGCCTGAGATTGCAACTAAAAGAACAAGAAAAACCAAAGAAAAAAGTAATTTCTCCTGCTGTGGTTTCAATGAGCACAGTGTCCTCATGCTCTTTCTCACTACAGTGGTGCCATTAACACTTAATTGGCTGCTCAAACAGCAGACAATGTACAAACCAAAACAGTGTTTACTGTTGTTCTGGTAGGTCTTTGATATTACAGGGTATTTATCCTCTTTGGCTCATAGTGCAGTTAGGTACTGTCCCTCTGTGATTCTGTAGCAAGGCCATGTGTGCTCTCTTTAAGCTTTGCTATATTACAGTGCTGTGAAAAAGTATTTACCCCCCCCCCCCTTTTTTTTTGCATATATGTCGCAATTATCAAACAATCATCATATTACACAAAGATAACCCCAGTGAATACAAAATGCAGTTTGAAATGATGACAACAACTGCAATCAGGCATTTGAGATAACTGGCAATAAGTCTTTCACATCACTGTGGAGGAATTTTGGCCCACTCTTCTTTGCAGAATTATTTATATACTGTATACTTAGCCACACTGGAGGGTTTTCGAGCAAGAATGGCCTGTTTAAAGTCATGCCACAACATCTGAATTGGATTTAAGTCCAGATTTTGACTAGGCCACTCCAAAACCTTAATTTTTTTAGCTATTCAGAGAGACTTGCTGATGTGTTTTGGATCATTGTCCAGTTGCATAACCCAAATGAGCTTGAGCTTAAGGTAACGAAATTGCCAGACATTCTCCTTTGGGATTTTCTGGTAGAATGCAGAAGTCATGGTTACGCATCAATTATGGCAAGTTGTTCAGGTCCTAAAGCTGCAAAGCAGCCCGAGACCATCTCACTACTGCCACCATGTTCGACTGTTGGTATAATGTTCTTTTTATGAAATGCTTTGTTAGTTTGTAACAGGACAAACACCTTCCAAAAAGTTAAACTTTTGTCTTGTCAATGCACAGAATATTTGCCCAAAGGTCATCAAGCAGTGGCTTTCTTCTTGGAACTCTCCCATGGATGCCATTTTTGCCTCTGTCCTATTACTGAATCATGAACACTGACTTTAGATGTTGCTCTTCATTCTTTATGACCTCCTGAATGAGTCGTCATTGTGCTCTTGGAGTAATTTATGTAGGTCGGCCTAAGTTTTCTCCATTTGTGGATAATGGCTCTCACAGTGGATTGCTGGATGTTTCTCATTGGTTCTTGAATTTCTTTAGATCGTGGCATAATGTGTTGCTTTTTGAGATGTTTTACTGTGCTTCACTTTGTCAGACAGCTTCTGTTTAAGTGATTTCTTGAGTCAACAGGTCTGGCAGTAATCAGGCCTGAGTGTGGCAAGTGAAATTGAACTCAGCTTTTGCAAAAAAATGTGGTTAATCACAGTTCCTTTAGCAAGAGTGTAATATGATTTAGCAAGAGTGTAATATGAAAATTTGTTTGATTATCTGAATTATTTAAGTGTGACAAACATGAAAAAAAAATCAGGATGGGGGCAAATATTTTTTCACAGATGCGATAGCATATCACGATGAATGTGGTACTAGCATCAATTCCCCTGTTTCTTCCCAATATAAAAGAAAAATAGATTTCATTACAGATATAACACTTAAATCTTTCTTGACATTTCTCTTTTGAGTTGAGTGGAACAGCACAGAGTAACAGGAAAGTGAAGGGCAGACATGGGAATCAGAGGTTAGACTCAAAGGTTAGACTCGAGCAAGATTACCTTTTGCTGACAGCCTCCAGAGTGTTGATAATGTAAACAGCAGATGCATGTTTTCACAGTTTGCTAATGTGACATAAGACAAGCCTCTCAACACAGACACAAAGTTTGTGGTGCTACAAATTTCTTTTAACAAGCTGGAGAGTTCTGAATTGTCACATTTACCTCACACAAAGGTCCCGAATCTTTTTGCACATCACATGAGCATTCTGGTAATATTAAGCTTTTTTCTTATGTACTATGGGTGGCAGCGTTGCTGGTGAAGATCAGTGAGATAAAAAAATGAAGAAACAACAGTGGAAGAGTTTTTTTATTCTCATGCAGCCTGCATAAGAGATTGATACATTTATTGTACAAGTGAGAACCAGTTTATCTTTGGTTAGCTGAGTCTGGTGTTTATGATGTATATGAGTATGATGGTTGATATTCCCTAAGTGATGTTTCCCCTAAGATTCTCAGTAATACAGTTGTCACACTACAGATATGGCAACTTGAATAATGTAACTTAAAATAAGCAATAGTTTTTTCACACCTGAACTTGTAATGGTGGTTACTAAATAGAATTACAGTAGTGTTGTGTTGTAGGCAAACCTCAGGTGCAGAGTGATGTTTCTTTTTTAAATCAACAGCTTCCTACCTGGTGTTCTGCCATGGACACCTTGTTCAGTGCAACCATGTTACATGGTTTATGTAAGGTATCATCATGAGCAGAGATGATAATGAGCTCCAATGATTGATTTCAGGTTTGCTAACTCCTGACTCTAATTCGCTTTTATTGCTGTCAATAGCCTAGTCTACTTTTCCCAACCTACAGTGAATGTTTGTATTATATGATTTGTGTATTTTTATTTATGATAGTTTGCCATTTACCATTGCAGGTAATTGGGGTCCTGCAATTCATCTACCCAGTCACATTATGTCATGCATTTGATGATGTAAGTGGAAAGTGGAGAACAGCAGGAGTCTCCTCCTGTGCTCAAGCCTTATAATGCCTACCAGTGAGTTTCTGGTTACCCAGTAGTGACCATGTTGACTATGAATTCAACTGAATGAAGAGACGATCTGGACTGATATGCTGTTGCTGAGTAGAAATGTTTTCTTTTGGCAACATTTTCCACTGCCTGTCCTGTCAGTCCTTCCAACAGCCTACGTTCAACATGTTGAATTTGAAGATGAATTTTATTGGTTATGTTCTGAGGATATGGTAATGCTCTGCAGCTTTTAGACACAATGAGAAAGTGTTTACACAGCTTGGAGATTTGTGAGGGAGGACTATGAGCCTGTGCGATGTGCCCATCTCTCTCAAACATGACAGTCTCATTTTGTTCTGACATGGCCCCTGCTGAAGAGTTTTCAAATGGTGTGAGTACAGGTTTTGCAATTCAAATGAAATAGAGGCCATTAAAGAATAGGACTCTCAAATAGGAAATACTTAGCCCTGTCTGTAAAAAGGCCTGAGGCAAACTGAATAAGGTGACAAGGAGGCTCTTTAAGTCTATCCATCTCTCTCCTCTAATACAGGACAATACGCTTGACTTGAACTCTAGTGCCATGCAGCATCTATAAACTTGCCATTTTAAAATTCCCAGATCCCTGCAGCAGTTACAGTGAAGAAAGCCCTCCAGTTTGTAGATTATCTGTTGCTATAGTTACCCGAGCACAGGAACTGAACACTCGTTATCCTCAAACAGAGCCGAGCCCAGGCCCCTCCTTCCCTTCCTCCCCCTCACTGGGTCCCCTGGCTAGTTCATTAGCATAATGATTCACACCAAACCCTCCTTGAAGGGCCACCATTTGTAGATTTAAAATCATCAGTGGACTGTCATTATTAAACAAATTTGTCTTTACCAACGCTCTTACAGTATGTTACATGGCTCATGTTGCTGAGTTGCAAGGCTGCAGAGATAAAAACAGCCTCCAGAAGTTATCATATTGTGAAGGCCTTTACTGTGGCATCTATCCCCTCAGGCATAATCATATTCTTAATCAGGGTCTGAGTCACAAGATGTTGCATGCATGATCAAAAACTGCATGATGCTGCAAAAGTAACTGGCATGGAAGGTTTATTCTAATACAAACTTATAATAAAGCAGCATTTAGCCATACTACTCCATAGGTTGTGTGGGCTCTATTTTGGGAGACAGTTCAATTAACTTAACTTTGCACAAAAATCAGGCCGCTTAAGAATTAATTGCCTATTAAAATGACTACCCACTTCAGGGTGGGAGCTTGTTTACAGTTCACTAAACAGTGGTTCCTGTATGACACTGTGTGCATTAGCATATTAAAAAGCTGCAGTTTTTCTCCTGATACAACCCCAAAACACATGCTGTGTGAGAGCACAACAATATAGGGGATGTACTTCGCTTAATCTGAGGTCACAAGGATAATAAAATAAGCAAAGATCTTTATCTGTAGTGCAATTTTTGTTGACAGTCAGCACATACATAAAGCTATTATGTGGTAAAATAATTTGTCATCATTATTGTTGCTTTTTTTTTTCTCTTTCTCTGCACAGTTATTTGCAACTTCCGGTCATCAATATGTCAGGCCCTGGTCCTGGAGATTGGGGAAACTGTACAGATTCTGGAGAAGAGTGAAGGTAATATCAGTCAGACCTATATGGCAATGCATATTTATGATAAACAGAGGCAGACATATTTAGTTTGACTGTAGATAACTGCAGGTCCATGTGGAAGATATATGTACACAGTACATATTTAGCTTTTGGGAAAACTGAGAAGAGTTGATATTCTGTGGTTAAAACTTATTATTAGCCTAATTCCAGCATCTTAAGACTTAGTATTTAAATTTGACTTTTTTACTACCAGGTCAAATAAATAACTGAATAATTGAGTGTTTCTAAATTTCTCTTGCTAATTTTATTCCTAGCAGAGTGGAGATGGCTTTCAAACTGCATTTAGACCTTTATGTTGCGAAATTAAAAACCTTAATGTGTTTATAAATGGCTCTGTAATTTATTTCCTACGTTACCATTAAGAACTATCTGGTTCTGCTTACAGATATTAAACAGAGAAAATGGTCTCAGAGACATATTATTGTTATATTGAGTTAAAAAGCAGTTGTTGATTTTGAGTATTTAAAGCCACATTCATCAATAACATAAGGAAAATCCCGTTTTTAAAGTATAAATATTTTTTTGTGTTTGTTTGTGGTGGGATGGTTGCGGTACCCTTGCTACAGCCAGACTGGGTGGTACAGCTTGATGGCAATTTAGTGGTGCCATCTTAAAACTGCCACAAAACAAACTTTGATGAACATGGTACCAATTTTACACTTTAATTATAGAATTTGTTCAATGTGAATCAGCCCTTTGTCAGTACAGCAAGTGGTCACCAGTATGCTGCTACCGTTTTTGTTAGTCAGATTACATGCTTCATGTAGCAGACACTAGCTTCATGGTGAAGCTTAGCTAATAGCTAACGTTAGCTAATGAAACCTGTAGCATTTCCTTAAGCTAAATCATAGCCAGTAAATTAACAGACAACACCATTTAAAATAGCATGGTTTGGATTAGGGGTTAACATAACATACAAGCACATTTAATGATTATGTTTATTGTATGTTAAGTGCAAATCACATGGACTATGCTAAGCAGGGTAGGCTAAGCTAGTCAAAGCTAACATAGAACTGGTGAGCAGTTAGCGTTTTACAGTGTATACAACACGTGAAAACCATGTTTACTATTTAGGTAGGCTAAGGCTGAAATATATAAAACAGTTAAAACTGTTAGTATAAAGGTATTGTTACAACAGCAAAGGTGAGATTTAAAGCACACAATTATTTGAGGTCTGCTTAAAAATGAAATTAAAATGTAAAAAGCTAGTTTTGGCACCATCTTACCAATAACCAACCTCAAAACTGTGTAATGACACATATTCTATACAATACTGTGTTTCATTGCAAGGTACAAGGAGTGTTCTGATGTGCTTTTTGGTCCTCCTATAGGTTGGTACAGAGGCTTTTCCACCAAGAAGCCTTCAATCAAGGTAATTATAACATCACACATACTTTTGTGGGCGTGTTTTGCTACTGTACATACTATATTCTGTATTGCAAGAGTCCTACTTGAAGCACAAGAAATGGAGATAAACACTTTTTATAAACAAATGATGTGATTTGTCCTTGAAACCACATTTATTTGTGTACGTGTACTTTATTATCAGAGCAGACTCTTATGACAATAATTGTCATGCAAACAATGCCTATATAAGATTGACTATCAGATTAATGACACGTTTGTGAAATTGGCTACCTTGTAAAAGTGATTTCCACAACCAGGTGTATTTAGACCAATACGTCTTTGGGAATGATAATATGGTGTGAGCGATGTGCATCCTCGAAATAACTTTGTCTAGACAACAAAGACCTTAATGAATGATTAACACAATTCAATAGAGCTTTGATTTGACAAAAATAGAAGTATTCTGACCTGTATTTCCAGAGGTGCTCTCACAAAGTCACCATTTTTGTTCTGTTTTTCTGACTTCATAGCACAAAATCACTAAATGTAGCATCATCTTTAACAAGATATTTACGAATGAAAAAATAAACCCAAATTTACAGCAAATATATTGTATATGACAAGAAAAGAGTTGTTGCTTATCAGTACATCACATGTATGGTGCACACTTTGGTATGAGGCCTTGTCACTTTAGAGATAATCACAGATCTGCCATTCTGAGAGTAGGATATGATCGCAGAGTGGTAGTCTAATCTCAGAGTGCAATGCAGTATGGCAACTGCATTGTTTTTCTCCTGTGAAGAAAAAAATCAAAAAACAAAAATCAAATATTTGTTTTCTTTTCAGCCAGCAGATGGTGCAGTTAATAATCTAAATGACAGTCATTATACAAAACAAGTTTTTTTTAAATGAAATGGCAGTTTGGTTGTAATCTATACCCCCTTTTTTCCAGTGACTGTTGCATAGCAGATGCAGCAACACTTGTGATGTCATATTTTTGATCAAGAAAGTTCAGATGTAATAACTGAATCCAAACCTCTCATGTTTTAGTTTTTTCATGTAACATCATGATCCTCAGCACAATGCACAGTGAGAGGAGATAGGTGCAGAACGCCAAACAATACTACATCATCACTGCTGACAGAAATCAGTACTAAGTGGTGTATGTTTATGACAGATTGCATCCTTAAAAACCTACAGCAGAGCAACCTGGAAAGTCATTGCACAAAGTGAACAAAGATGTCTGCATATACACAGTACAAACAGTAGTATTATTAAAAAACATACCCATCAGATATATTATTAGAAGCATGACTATAGCAGCTAATTTTTGCCCTTTTGTGTGTCTGCTCTGCTGTAAACTCAAATGTCAGAAACTGAAGTATTATGTGATTTTGCTGGAATGTTTTAAAGAAAGCACAAAAGCTGTCCAGCCCTGGTAAATGTAGGTGTTAGTGGCTACATGCTGTCCTTCTCTACTCTCATCAGCTATTTACAGTTCTTACTAACACCCTTCCATTTTGTTATGTACTCCGCTGCCCACATTCATTCGCCCCCATACTCTCTCAGTGCTGAGAGAATTAGTTTTGCTCACTGTGGCCAATTCTTCACATCTGGCAGATTAGAATAAGAAAGATGAACTGCAAGGTTGGCAGTTGGCTCCACTCAGTCTCTCATGCCCTTCCCCTGCTAAGCCAAGCCACAATAGAGCTCCTGCACATTGCTCTGCCTCTCGTCTTTGTAGTGTGTGCATCCTTTTTTTCACTTTGCATAGCACAAAGTGTTAGCACACAGCAAAACAGACGCTGTCACAATATACACAAAAGAAATGTGATGTTGCATTTCCTTCAACATATAATGAGTTGACAGCAAAATTGTTAAATCTATTGTAGCACATACACATTCAAAATAAAATGAAGGGAACACTACAGCGCAGTATACCACTAAATGAGATAAACTTCAGGGATATCAATCTGTCCATTTAGGAAGCACAAGTGATTGTGAATCAGTTTCACCAGATAGCAGTAGAGAAGCAAACCAAGACAACCTGCAGGTGGTGGCCACAGGCAAATGCTCTCTCCTTATATCACCTGAACAACTTCAGTGTCCTTGTCTTTACTGGTAGCATGAGAAGGAACCTGCACCCCAATTAGTTTGCACAGGTAGTCCGTATGTGCAGCTGCAAGATGGTTAGTTGTGTCTCCCAGCACAGCCTCAAAAGCATAGAGGAGATACTAGGAGACCAGCTGTTACACCAGGAGAATTAAAACTAACTCTGTCACACTTACATCACATACTCATTACTCAACATCTCTGCTCCTTTGTATGTCCACAGGGCATTTTCCCAGTCAGCTATGTCCATTTGAAGAAATCCACAGTGACCAATAGAGGGTGAGTTATATGATTTTAAAAAAAGAAGGAAAAAAAAGCAAAGGTCAAAGGTCAGTGTCACTGTGACCTCATGTCTGTCCCATTCATGTCAACATTATAGCTCAGGAATGTGTGGAGTGAATTTCAAGGTAGCTAAACTCAACAGCCACACTAAGATTGAGCAAGATGTGCATATGTACAAAAGATTACATTATTTGTGTCACTGACTTTAAATGTGTTTATTATAGGTTGACACATACAACAGGTTCAGTTAAGTTTATTGCAGCACATATCATTTTGTGGAAAAACAAGTGTAGTTCAGAAAAACGTGTGTACATCATCACCAGCGGTCTCTACAGATCCATCACTACCTGATTTTTGCTGAGATATGTTGGACAATGATATGATCTATGACAATAAATCAATATGGGTGTTTATTCTATACTGGTTGGGACAGCCTTCTGACCAGTATAGAATAAGTGAGGTGTGATCAATATCAGATCATGTATATCCATTCTTGTGTTATTTAATCTTACCTCACTGCTACTTGTGATGATTACCACCTGACAGCTGCTGACATTCATATGATGCACACACACTCTCACATACACACAGCGGTTATCTGCAGTTTCCGTCACAATAGGCGTCCTTGTCTGTTGAGGCCAGAATAAATACGGACACAAAGACAGGCAGCAGATCTCTTTATCGGCCTGAACTCATGGATGCTAAATCTGCAGGCTGTGATCTGTGGCTCAGTGTGAACTGGGAATTTGTAGTTATATCACCACCATCCAGTTGAGTTACCACATAGCATGAGACTTGTTTGCACTCAAACAATTAAAAGTGCAGACTTGGAAATTCACATTATTATACATCCTCGCTCCAGGAGCTGCACTTTGGGAAATCTGCTTTGCTGTCTCATGGAGTTAATGAGGTGACATATCTACTGCATCTCTGTAATCCTCCCAAAGCATCCCCACCACAATCACCCTGAGTCACTGTGTAATGGATGGATATGTTCCCTTGTTGCAAAAACAATGTTATAGTTTTGCAGCATAAGCCAAAGTCTGTAAAAGGTGCTTTTAAACTTCAGAACATCCAAATGTACATGTTCATCCTCTAAAAATGCTATGATTTAATAAGCCATCAACAGCAACATTACAATTAGTTAGAATTATAATAGTTAATAAGTTATAATTTAGCCATATTCTTATAATTTACAGCCAAATTATATAGTATAAATAAAACCTAATATTATTACTTCCTTAACCATAAAAAATGTCCATCTATCCATTAACCTACCTGCTTTTCCTCTTAAGTGCCGCAGGAGTGCTGGAGCCTATCCCAGCTATCATTGGGCGAGAAGGGGGGTACACCCTGCACAGGTCATCAATTTATCACAGGACTGACATATAGAGACTGACACACTCACATTCACACCTATGGACAATTTAGAGTCACCAGTTAACCTAACTGCACATCTTTGGTTGGTGGGAGGAATCCAGGGTACCTGGAGAGAACCCACACAGACACGGGGAGCTTCATATAGAAAGACACCTGACTGACCCATGGATTCAAACTCAGGTCTTTCCTGCTGTGAGGCAACAGTGGTAACCACTACACCATTGTGCCACCCCCCATAAAAATTTTACACTATCTCGAACAGCTCATACAGTCACACAATGGCAAAAATATTATACCAAAGATGTTGTGTTTTCATTCTGGACCAAATATCTGACAATACTTTGGTGCTGCATATTTTTCTTCAACTTCAGCCACCAAATGTGGCATTTCTTTAACTTTCTTTAAAAGACTGACTAACACCAAAAATATTTATCAAGAGTCAACATAAGCACATTAGAATCAAGGCTACAATTTCCCAAAAATCAGAAATTGTAACACTACTGTGACTGAAAAGTTGCATGCAGTGTGTGTATGCAGCATCTACTGTAAATATTGTCGGGCACTTGGACTTTCTTGCATCTGTTTTAAAGACTGTAAACTGAACAGAATAACAGTAATAGCAACAACAACAACTTTATGATGGTCGCAGAATTTATGATAATGATAATGATAATGGTAAGTGATGCCAACCCTCCATTGAACAATTAGTATGAAGGGACAATAGTCAGCTACCAAAGTCATGTATTGCTGTCACCCAACACATACTGTTATATGTGTGTGTCCATGTGTGTGCTCACATTCACGTTCATGTTTTTTTGCCGCAGGCTGTGTGAGACAGTGGTGCCTCTCGAAGACCCTATTATCACAGAGACCACCTCCACTCTGCAGGAATGGGGTGTCTTGTGGAAGCAACTTTATGTGGTCAGTAGCACTATATGCTACAGTACATCTCACTCATAACAAAACAAAACACTAAGCAATAAATGTGAAACTTTCCAAGATTTCCAAGGGAGTTGGAGAGAGAAAAAACAGCTTTTGAAAAAATAAATTGCATCCATTGTTTTTTCATTTTCATCCTCCTAAGGGGGTTTGATGGAATAAGCTTTTCCACTATGTTTTTCCTCCCTGTGCCTAATTCAACACCTGGTCTAACCAGGTCTGCCAGCAAGAGTGGTGAATACCCTGAGATATAGCCCAAACATATAATGACAGTTTCTTTAGATATTTCCCCAGCTTGTCGTTCTGTCACCCTACATTTTCACAGACTATCTAAGTAGAAACAGAAAAGGTGGTTGGACACAGATAATGGCCTACAGACCTGTCGTATGCAATTTCATGCTGCGCCATTCAGTCATTGATTGATCTTGGCTTGCCTATCCTTGTTTATGAATCATCTTAAGCTCCACCACCTTCAGTCAGCTTTTACTTGAGGGGCAAAAGTGATTACTGGAAACCTAAAGCATTCTAAATCCTGCTAAGTGTCGAGGGGGCAGGCAGAAGTGGTTGGTAGGGTTTTAAGATTGGAGCTGAGTGGATACCTTGCGGAGCTGGCAGTACATTTTTACATAACCTCTCACTGAGGACTGCTCATGCTCTGAGCAACTAAGGAGCCTGAGGCATTGGTGTGGTGATGTAACGTCCTCTGAAGCTCGACTAATGTGAAGCGCTGATTTAACAGTGCTGCTTTTGGTGCTCACCCCCTGTGTGATATGAGCCATGTTTCCACAGTTGCAGCCATAATAATAGGATGTAGCATTGGCTAGATGTTGATACATTTCACCTTATTGTTAGTAATTAGAATTCATAGTATTTCTTCAGGGAGCAGTGACCTAAGTATATCTGTGTATGTACATAATTACTCCCACAGAATAGATGTCCTAAAGGGCTCATCAACCCTGACAAAAATCTTTGTTTTGCAGCAACTACAAGCCTTTGAGAACATGCAGTGTTTATCCTCATTAAATTTACATGGGCATTGTGGCACCACTTAATCCTTGCATTTATGTAAATAAACCTGGGTGGTAATGTGGGCTTGTCCTACCATTAGGGAGAACAGAGAATGCCTAAATTAAAAGCCTTGTCCTTGGTCTATGAAAAATAGTGATGAAATTCATTACACTGAGGTGGTCAAAGCAGACTTGGAGTAGATTTTTTCCCCCCATTTTTTTAATTGACAAAACAAGTGGGCTTAAATCTCATTTGCAACAATATTGTTCTGCTCACTGCCTAGGCTCACAGGAGTGGTTAGAGCATGATTTTAATCTTATAATACAATAAACAAACCACAGATTCTGAAATCAAAGAACAGGCTACTGTTAGGGGTGTAATTAGATCTTTCAATATTAAAATCTGCTGATGTTTATTGTGGAGGTGATACCAGTACATAACATAACCGGAGCAGCAGCCAGTATGTTGGAGTTCAGCTAGAAGGTGCACAGTTGTAGGGTCATACAGGAGAGATTTCACTCTTAAAACCCTTTACAGCACCTTAGCATATATGACAATTTATACTTGCATTGTGTGACTTTCAGTTGAATTTTTCCAATTGTATATTTTGTCACTGAAGACTTTTTAAAAATGGTGTTGTCTTGTTCTCATGAAACAAATATCTAAGTGTATTGTGACACCCCTACTTATACATATTTTTCTCAGTGGTCAGGCTTTTACAATAGTTGTAGAATATATTTTGGGAATTTCATTAATAATCTTTATGTGAATGTTGCATTAGTAGATTATGTCCCAGCAAAAGTTTTATTTTTTATTTTTGACTATGTCAATAGAAACACAAGGTGGATCTGTTCCACAAGCTCCGTCACGTGATGAATGAGCTCATCGACCTGCGTCGGCAGCTCATCCAGGGTCACCTCGCCCAGGACCAGACTCGCGAGATCAAGCGGCACATCACTGTACGGCTTGACTGGGGCAATGAGTGAGTAACTCCTGTACTTAGTAAATTGCCTCAACATTTGTTTTTAACTGTTGGACATCAAAGAGAACACTATTTTCTTAGCACTGGATACCTCTACAATACTGACTGAGTGGGTGCATAATAGCATATGCTGTGATGTAATTTTATGGTCATTTAGCAGATGAGTGAATCTCAAGCAGCTTAAAGTCAATGCATATCCCCCTGGAGGAACTTTAAAGCCATTTTCTTACTGTTGCCAGTTTCGATCTCCATTCAACTGAGCTATGACGGGCATCTGTAAGAGAGATAAAGATGTGAGGGCTCTCGCTCTGCTGAGGAAGAGCTTTATGTGAAAGTGCTATCTGTTAGTTTAACAAACGATTCATTGCACAATTACACATAAAAGTAGATACATATTCACTTTGAGCTTGATCACTGGATTAGTCATCATTAGCCTGTATCATGCTTGAATGATATTAAGTATTATTTTAAAACACACTCAAAGAGCAGACAGAAATACAGCATATTTTATTTACCATGTGTGTTGAGGTCCATACTTTGTTGTGCACCTTGATCTAAGAGATGGAGGGATTTGATTTCATGGTCAAAAGATCACAGCAGCACTTGAGGCTCTACAATTTTAAGTGAAGGGTTACATATGATATACAACAGCATGGCATGAGCCAGTAGTACAGAATAACAAAGTACAGTACATTTACTCCATTACTGTACTGAGCTTTTTTTACTGACATACAGTAGACTTTTTTTGTGTGTTATTGTGTATTAGATTTATTTGTTGGGTTTAGGGTCATTTTCCTGATGCATCACCCAACTTCTACTGAGCTTCGGCTTGAGGAAAAGACCCTGACATTATCAGGGTGTTGGATACCTTGAAAAACTTAGGAATTCCTTTTTACCCTCCACGATGGCAAGCATAGGACGCATAGCACGTTTGTGGTTATCTTTTTACACCACAGTATAAGAGCACATCAACACTATGGACAGCACTGCACACAGCATCACCTTTCAGAGACATGTCTGTTTTGGTTTCACTGGCAAAAGTGAGTTTCGTCTGTGAGAACAGTCTAACTGGAAAGCTATCCAGAACTACTTGTTTATCCACTCCGATTTATCTGGAATTACACAGCTCCACTAGGATATGGGATAGGGGAAGAAAGGTAACAGACACACAACTACCCCTGGAGAAGGCAGGAGAGGTGGAACAGCGACAGCTGTATTCGCTCAAGTTGCGATAGCTGCCTTGCAATAACATTAACACTAGTTCCTATTACACTAGAATCTACACAACTGTTAGTGGTTGCTGAGTCTGGTAGTGTGGCTGCACCTGCTGAATGACCACCCTCATTATACACCCCCCATAAATGGAGACAGAAGGTTTACAATAAAACAACATCTGCAATAATAATAGGAGCCTAATGTTAGTAATAAATAAATGATCATATTATCAATAATAATGCTGATTCCTTCTGGGAGAGCCAAAAGCCTGGATGGGCAGGCTTGGCCCTCTGGCGTCAACCCGCAATGATGGATCTGGGTAAGGCACAAGGACCTAGAATTATAAAAAAAATACGGTACTTGAGTAAATAAACTATATTCAGTATATTCATAAGGTTTGATGGTTTGAAGCAAAGTTTGATGATTTGATTTTAGATATTAGATATATTATTATTATTATGTAATCTTATTCTTTATCATTCATGTTATTGTTACTTATTCCAAGTTTGAAACAACACTAGAGAAACTAATGTGCTGTTAAAAGCTTTTTATTTATTTCTTCACTACTGTTTTTGTTTTCTCACCAGGCACCTTGGTTTAGACCTTGTTCCCAGAAAAGAGTTTGAGATGGTGGATTCAGATCAGATCAGCATATCAGAGCTATACAAACTGGTATGTTGGGTGTAATTATTCTTGAATCATTAAGTCACTCAATTATCAGATAGAATAAATTAATAAAATGAGTACATACAGTATTCTTTGTATGATACAAATGCTATCAAATATATCCCTGCAGCATTCATGGACTCTATCTGTAGCTATGACTCACATGATGGTGATCTTAAGGATTTCTTACCCGCTTTGTTTTACTGCACAGAATGTGTTATTGGCTGTGTAGGGACATGTGAATGTACTGATTACCAAATCATCCATAAGAAGGTGACTCACTAGAAAGAGCACGATTCAGCTGTTGGAGTTGTGTCATGTGACCTGTTTTTTTTATGCTTATCCTACTGCCATATTGAGTGTGTCTCTTTTCTTGCATGCACATGACTCTCACAGGCGCGGTAGCTAGCAGTGCAGACATAATATAAAGTGACAGGGCCAGGTGAGGCAATGGGAAAATGTATACTGTATATATGAATTTTTTATTGTTATTTTTTAAAATAAATTACATAATGTAGCCTTGGTTGCTTTAACCCACCAACCAGACTAGAGATACATAAATAAATAATGTCTCAAATGTAGCGACTGTTGTGATGGGACTTCCAAAACCATACGGAGAGGGAGAGCGAGAGCGAGAAAGAGGGAGAGAGAGAGAGAGAGATTTCAGAAGCAGATCCAATTTTAGAAATATGTGATTACAGCACAGATGTTATGAAAGCTGATGTAATACTGCTGGAGACAGTTATCTAGAGGGGGATCCTTTCTGGTCAGTAGTTGAAGCTCCATATGCTGATCAAAACACTCTCCAACTGCCCCGCAGCCGCCCATTATCCTCTTGCCATGTTTCTCAGCTTTGCACGCAGAATGTTTGTGCACTAAATGCTCTGTCCAGAAACAACAGTGTAGCTCTTCCTTGCCAAAAAGCGGAGTGTCGATGAAAGTGTGCTTGTTTTTTGGCAGGGCACGAGGCCTTGGCATGTCTTCAGGTGGGAGAGTAGAGGAGTTCTTTTAGGCTGCTCAGCACAGAGGTGTCTGTGGGCGATACTGGCTTTGTCCTCTCCTCTCCCACATGCTCACATTTTGCCTCATGTGGGCTTCTTCTAGTGCTACAGGAACAGTAGTATAGCCACTCTGCAATGTATGTAGGTGAAATTTTAAAAACATAGACCGAGGCATTGATCAGATGGTGTGTGTCTGAAGTGTCTATAAGGCAAATTAGCTTCAGTACTGTGTGGGAAGATTAAAGAATGACCTGACTGATCTTACCTTTTTCCTTTGAACTCTTTTTTTTTTCTTCAGCATGTGTCCAGCAGACACTGTGGTCAGCAAAGCACAAACCAGGTACAGTCTTTTCAAATCTGTTTGTTTACAGTGTCAAAACCATGGTATATCCTGATTATGTTATCACTTTTCTCTTTACTGTTGGTTGCCTGGTCGTGATTTAGGAATTTCTTCAGTCACACTGAGAATAGGAGCATGTAGGGTTAAAATCCTTTGTTATTAAATTTAAATTACAAGATGTCATGGGTTGACACCTACTGGGACCACTTATGCCTCAATGTCTGTTCAATTAGTATTGTAGATTACTTTGGATTGTTAGACTTTTGCTTGTGTGGGAACGCAATGTTTTTAATGTGCATAATTTAGCATCTAAACCCCAGTAGGTCTAGGTCCCAGTAGGTACTCATATTTGGGATGACAGTAGTTCACTTGTTAGGGCATTCCACTACGTACCACAGGGTTGGCTGTTAGACTCCCGGTTCCCCCCAGTTCCTAGCCACACATGTGTATGAAGTGTCCCTAGATAAGACATTGAACCCCGAACCTTGGCGTCATAAGTAGGCTGCCTGTGCACAAGAATTTCCCCAAGTGGATCAATAAAGTATTAATTATTATTATTATATTTACAAAGAAATTAACAAAAATGTTATAAAGTGAACTTAATAACTGCAGTTATTATAATATGAAACAGTTTTGATTTAGAAAATTTAACATTTTAACAGTTTAAAGAGTATATTCAGTATGTTGTATACTGAGTATACAGAATAGCAGGTATTTGGCCACACTTGCAGCAAGGATCCTTCTTGTTAGTGGTCACTTTATTTTTTTTATTCCCAGGGTGACAGCACGAGACAGCGCCATGGTGATGGTTGTCGTGTCCCCGTGTCGCACCACCTCTTCATCAATCTGAAGAGCTTTACCTACAACAGCATTAGTGAGGATGCAGACGTCTACTTCTCTTTGTATGACACTCGTGAGGCCAAACAGATCAGGTTGGTGGAGGAATGTCAGTATACATAGCTCTGAATGGTTCTACAGTGCATACAGTATATGTAATATACACTGCCTGGCAAAAAAGTCACCACCTGGATTTCACAAAGCAAATAGGTAAGAGCCTTCGATTGGATAATTACTGAAGTGATTAATATGTTTCCACTGGCAACACAATGAGGTTAGCTGACTACCTGAATGGCCAGGTTTTATTATTCCCTTATAGCACAAACATATTCCAAGATGACAGTGCCAGGATTCAATGGCCAGGCAGTGAATATGAATGCAAGACACAAACATGTGTCCAGCAGATTGATTGAAGCATTCTGTGACTGTCCCACACTCTGAAACTGTGAACTGGCTTCTTTTGCAGTGAAAAGTTTATGGTGAAACTGAACAAAAATGGAGGACCAAAGAACCCAGAGAAGGTTGATCGTCTATGTGCTCTCTTCACGGTAACGTTTTCTCCCTTTTAGCCCTGAATACAGCTATTCAGCATATCTGCATTTATAGGAATGTAACACGCTGCACCTCATGCATTATTCTTCAGGACCTGAGCAGTAAAGACTTGAAGAGAGACCTCTACATTGTTGCACATGTCATAAGAACTGGTAAATGTACAATGTGCAGACACACAATCTTCATGTTTTTCGAATAATCAGGTTTTCTTCGAGTTAGACTTAGCGTCTCCTTGTCCTTGTTGTGTCCAGGTCGTATGCTGCTGAATGACTCAAAGAAAGGCCCTCCTCATGTGCAGTACAGACGGCCTTATGGTTGTGCTGTTCTTGCCATGAGTGATGTTTTTCACACCATAACTGACCTCAAAGAGGAGAAGGACTTTGTGCTCAAAGTTTATACGTGAGTATACATGTAAAACTCTTCTTACTTACTACTTCTTTTTTTTTTACTTTTCACTGTTACAGTGTCAAAATAAAGACTTTCAGTGTACCCTTCATTTAAAATAAAATTTAACTGTCAGTGTAATTATTTTGTAGTTACATGGATCCTATACTTTTGGAAATTGTGCATGACAACCCACAGCTTTAGTGTTGATGTCTGGTGTGTTTTGACCAGAATGATAATGAAGTGTCCTCTGAAAAATCAATAGCTGCTCACCCCAGGCCTGAGATAGGGCACTTGGCGTGTTGTGAATCTGGCTTCTTCTGTTAGACTTCACCACAGAGAGCCACTCCTGTACACTCGCCAACCCAGCGAAGGAAGGAGACACAGAGAAGGACATGGGAAGAGACTGAGGGAGATGACACATAGATAACTGAACAAAGTTTGAGGACAAAGAGGACGAAGCTCAGCATTTTCTCTTGTCAGTCAACAACTTGAATGTCTTCTTGTGTCTGTAGTGTCCTTCTCAATGTCAGCTTCGGGTCAGAGTCTGTTCATATACATTGCTGTGCTGTAATATGACATTTTTCTTGTGTGGTATTTTCAGGATAACTACACAGCTCAGTGTGAAATGCAGATTTCTAGAATAGAAAGCTGTCGTTTTTGTTGGATTTCTCCACGGAGACGAAGAGTTCTTCCCATTAAAAAGCAAGCAGTGATTCAGTGCTGAGCTGCCTCCAAACTGTCGGCTCCTATAACGCTCCAGTCTGTGCATTTCCCCGTGCCTTTCCCAGGGGCCCATGGGCCCACAGTAATGAAAAAGGCTGGTAGAGAGCTGGCTGTCAGGTTTGCTCAGTGTGCTGCGAATTTGGACTAATGTGCTGCTTGATAGCACCTCCCCCTGCTGCTACCTTTTCTCCAGGAGGAAATCTGCTCTGGGACACATGCTGTTCATGTAGTCCCCATGCGCACAATCCTGATCCCTCCATCTGGACCCACTAATGGGTGTGTTGTTAACAGTCTTTCCCCAACTGTCTTTTCTCTCCAGATGTAACAATGAGAATGAGTGGTACCAGATACACGAGAACATCATCCGGAAGTCCAACACCAAGTACTCAGCTCCCAGCACCAACTATGGTAAATATGGTGTCCCTGCAGATCTGTTTGTCTCCCTGGCACTGGCATCTTTTATGTTTCCTATTGGTGAGAATGTGGAGATGAAACATGTCAGAAGCACTTGATGTTTGTAATTGATGTTTTTATGGAGCAGCTCAAAGTGAGTAAGTAGGTAGGAGATTGAGGTCTTGATCAAGAACGCTGCCAGTAGGTCAAATAGATATGGTTAAATTTATTGTACAGTATTTAATACTACTTACTGTATAGTATTATACTAGTTATTATACAAATAACCTTATATTTCGTGGTATTGAAGACATGGAGGGTCTAGCATTTGTGGTGCTCAAAGCATAGAAAGATTATGTTTAAAATCTTAGGATCTACACTGGATAACCTACAGGTTACACTGGTATCGGTTTTTATAGTAGCTGTTTCTTTGGTAGAAAGTAGCTCCAAAGAAAACAGTGAACACAGTCAGAGAACCTGCTTGCTGGAAAAGGTAGCTGAGAAAAAACTGAGAAATATGTTTTTGTAATATCAATATTTTTAGATCTCTATGGGCAAAATTAGACATTCTTTGTGATAATAGAGTGTTGATTAGTGTGATAAGGGTCAGACATACTGATGATGATGTGTAGTATACCCTGAGAGTTGGAATACTGAGGAAACCATCTTTTATATCTCTGGTCATATAAAGTTATAGCTGATAATGTTGTAAGTGAGTGAGCAGCTCTGTTGTAAAGTAATTTATTATATATTTATTAGATATTTACAACTTTGGATGTGATAGTACACTGTACTCTGATGTTTATCAAAGCCAATTAAATTTCTTTACGTTACCAGTGACTGTCACTATGATAATAATCTCCAAAAGCAGGAAACTCATTGTGGCTGATAAACCGGATATTGTAGGTCACTCGTGTACTTTGTGTTAAACTGTCTTGCTCTGTGGAAATTAGAAAATCTGACTTACTGTGTGGCTGAACTTTCCTAATTCACCATTAACTTCTCTTTTACGAGCAACTCACAGTTTAAACTATGACTCATGCCTCACACAAAAAATCTGTCACGAGATTTGTGGGTACTCGTATTTTCCCTTGCTGCTTTACGTAATTCCACAACACCATTTCTCCTCCCTCCCTCTGTTCTCCCTGGCTCTGATCACGTCTCTCCATCTACTCTCCTGTCTTCTGTTTTCTCCTCCCCCACATTCTGACTAATGTCCCTTAAATACCTCCCTGTCCCGCCTCCCTTCTTTTTTGTCCCTTTGCTTTCTTTCCTTCAATGCTATTTTTCTCCCACAATCCACACCTCTCATTTGCCTTTTTCTCCCATTTACACACACACACCCACCCACCACCAACTCTCCCCAGGCCTCATCATTTCCCTGCAGCTGCTGCGGGGTGACCTGGAGCAGATCAGACGAGAGAACCAGGCTGTGTTCAACAGGGCTCTGGCGCTCACACGCAAAATGGGTTTTCCAGATGTCATCCTGCCAGGTGAGAAGGCAAACACATAGGTAATGGCCAAAAGGAGGTTTAGTTAGTAGGTGGTGAGCAGAAGCCAGATGGCCTGGAGGAATGAAAAGCAAGGAGAGTCACAGAGAAGGTTACAGATGATGAAGATGAAGGACAAGAGGGATAGGGGAAGAAAGATGGAGTCATGAAGAGGAGGAAAACAGCAAAAAACAGCTTACTCCAGCACACCTCAGAGGAAAATACTGTGCATGTTATTACCCTACATTACAGACATAATTGATTACTTTTCAGATTTGAATTTTACATTAAAAACAGTGGATGCTGTTTGAGATTAAACCCAAGGACTCACAACTGTTTTGCTTATCTACTCTTCTTAATAGCTTTTGGTCACACTTTGAAATGCCACGTTGTTTAAAGATGCTTTAAATTAAACTTGCCTTGTGTTATGGTCTCGTGACACATTTCAGACGTCACTGTGTTGTTACAGTTCCACCAAAGAGATATGGTTATTTGATAAAATAAAAATACTAGAGAAGAGTAAAATGAAAGTAGAAGAATAGAAGTTAGTTTTTACTTCTATCTCATAAATTATATCATAAGCCCCTAGATTTATCTTGGATCCTTTGAGGATCAGACATCAGTATTATCTATCTAATAATTTGATATTTTCAATACACTTTGGTACTTTATTCTACAATAAATGGATTATTCTTAAATAATCTATTTAATGTAAAAAGAGTATGGTAATGACAATGCACAAGTAAATTACTGGAGTAGATTAGATTGGCATTTAGGACAGGTGCTGAGCAAATTAAAAAGAGCAGAGATCTTCAAAGGTAACTCAAAGACAGAGAAAGGGAGAGGCATGTGTTTATTTCTGTATATTTCATCAGCTAACATTGCTCTGCTTTTTGTCTACTGAGAATCCTCTCTTCTCCTCTCCAGCTCTTTCCAGTTAGCCTGAAATACCTTCTAATATCACTGCTTGTGACTCAACTGTCCCCAAGGAAATGACTCGGTTATAAATAACTATAATCTGATTTTATAAATAACTGCAATATCTTTCTCCACTGTTGCCACTGATATTTATTCCATTAAACATTGACCTTACAAAAGGTGCTGAGGCAGTCATGAGCTACAGTGTATTACAGCTCAGTGGGTTCATTCCTCATTGACAAAAATAGTGACGTGTTGTGAACATTCAGTCCAAAACAGCAGCTTAACCTATTAAAAGAAGACATATCAGTCACTGGGTAACACAGAACCTCAAGCTAGGAAGCTGAGATGATGTCAAGTTGAAATAAGTGTTCCTTTGACTTAGTATTAGACTTCTAGGATGTTTTTCATATATAAAATTAGAAGAATTTTTCCTTAAATAAAATTTGTTCTGTGTATTTGTACTAGGTGACACGCGCAATGACCTGTATCTGACCCTGGAGCGAGGGGAGTTTGAAAGGGGTGGCAAGAGTGTCCAGAAGAACATTGAAGTCACACTCTATGTCCTCTATGCCGACGGGGACACACTCAAAGTATGACAAATAGGTACACGTGTTAGTAAGTATCGTATCCATATCTATACGTGTCACTAAAACAATCTACCATGTTGCTTTTCTCCTCAGGACTGCATCAGTTTGGGCAGTGGGGAGCCCAACATCAGTGACTATCACTCTTTTGTCTTGTACCACAACAACAGCCCTCGCTGGAGTGAGATGGTCAAGCTGTCCATCCCCATAGATCGCTTCAGAGGGTCCCACCTACGCTTTGAGTTCAGACACTGTTCCAGTGAGTCAGTTATGCAGCCCAGTGGCAGTCATCACTCAGTAAATGAGTTTATTAAGACAGGCTGAATCACACTCGGAGCTGTATGCTTTGTGCCAATGTAATTATCCAGTGCGATGCGTGATACTATAATGTTCTTTCTTTTAGCTAAGGACAAAGGAGAGAAAAAGCTGTTTGGTTTTGCCTTCACTCCTCTGATGAGAGAAGATGGGACAACACTGTCAGATGAGAGCCACGAACTATATGTGTACAAGGTATGAACAGGTTTAAAGCACACAAGTTTAGAAAATGCACGAATAATGTATAACTTCTCAAACATCAATTATTTATGTATTTGTGTATGTATGTAAAGATTTGTGGGATATTGTATGTCAGCTGCAATTAATACATGAAAGACTCTTGGAGTTTCCAGGAGAGGTGGGATGTGTAATGAAGACACATTTTGGTGTTCCTTTAGCCTTGATTGTGTGTCTTAATCTTCCAAATTAAATTATTATTAAATTAAAGTTACCTAACTGTGACAGACATTTTCTGTGCTGGTTGGGTTAGGGCGTCATCCTGAAAGACAGCTTGCTGTTCTCTGAATGCCTTCATTGCATTTTGTCAGCAATGGACCCAAGGTCATTGCCTGCTCTGTTGCTTACACTATTTAGTGAAATGCTCCATCCTTTTTCTTTCGTTCTCCTTGATGAAAACAGTGTGATGATTTTCAGTCTGTGCAAAAGGTTTCTTCATCTCTGCCATAAGATCCCTCAAAATATGCAATAGTTGTCTTTAAATTAGCACTTCTAAATATGGTCTGGCCTGGTTATTTGACTAGCATTAATAAATCCATCTCAGAAACCTGTTGTACCTACAGCCTGTCAGGCAAGCTATCATTTTAGCATTCTAGCATTATGTATTGTGATCACATTTCAGTGTGCTAACACTCATTGACAAAGCCAAAAAATTACTCAAAGTAACTGCTAGTGGAGTGAACACCCACTCAATTAATTCGTTGGTGGCAGAGACACTTGGCTCAGGCCAACATGAGAGCAACCCACAGCAGTTGTAATCGGACCAGTGTTTCACCGGAGTCCCGGCTCTCTATCCGATGACGATGCATTACTTCACTCCTAACTGTCTCCAAATCTTCATGGATCTTCTGTGACTCTTTGGTGTCTCTAGTGTGATGAGAATGCAACCTTCAGTAATCAGGGACTGTACCTGAGCCTGCCCTGCTGTAAAGAGGACTTCAACAGCTGCCCCAACCTGCCGACCAACCTGCCTTTCCAGAGAAGCCCCAAAGAGACCTTCTGGGTGTCCACGATACTCTGCTCCACCAAACTCACACAAAATGGTATTCTAACACCTTACATGTTCTTCCTTGTATTTTCCTATTCAACATTTTTCTGCTTCGTGTTTTTGTATTCAATCACATAAAACTCAATTTGATGTTATTCTGTTTTCAGTGGACCTTCTGGCTCTGCTGAATTGGAAGGCCCATCCAGACAGAGTGTTGGACATCCTCGGTCGACTGCGTCAAATCAGTGGAGAGGAGATTGTCAAGGTCATTATTTTCAGATGATGTATCTAATAATAAGAAGGATGTAAACAGGGTGTTGTGAGCTACATACTACACAAATTATTTAGCTTCCACAGCAATGAGGATACTGCTCTTACACTATTTAGGCTATATAACTATATTTCTATATAATGATTAATCAGATTGCCCACTAAGCTTTTACAACTTTAAATTCTGCACGATTTTTATAATGAATATTGACATACAAAACATTATCATATCAGCATTAGAAAGGGTTTTATTATCATGCTTTTGGAAGAAGGGCCTACCCTTTGTTCCTATTTTAGCTACCAGCAAAGCCTTTAATGTGATGGTTGTGCTGAGAGTTGTTTCTTTTTTCCTCACAGTTCTTGCGAGATGTCCTGGATACGCTCTTCTGTCTTTTAGATGAAAACACTGATAAATATGGGCCGCTGGTTTTCCAGTCACTGGTAGGAAATTTTTAATTAAATGATTATTGCTTTCAGCAGAAAGATGAAGGCATAACATCTTCATATATATGTGTGTTCAGGTGTTCATCATTAACCTGCTCAGGGACAGTCGTTTCTACCACTTCAGACCCGTCATGGACTCCTACATCCAAAACCACTTTGCTGGAGCTTTGGCATACAAGTACAACATTTTACTCAGTTTTTTCAAGCGAACCTTGTAATCTAAAAAATATATATTACACTACATAGTTAGATGTGATATTGAGTCTCATAATTTTTGCAGAGAGCTGATTCGATGTCTGAAGTGGTACATGGATCGCTCGGCTGAGGTTGTCCGACAGGACCACATCCAGGAAGCCATGAGGGTATGAAATTCTGAATGAATTCTGTTCTGGCTCCTTCTGTTGGGATCAATTAGAAAGAGATGAGGAAATGGTGGGGCTGATAAAGAGTAATGTGAAGCCACGTGAAGCCTCAGGAAGTGAATTCCGTGCTGGGGGAGAAGCTAATGAAAGGAAGTTATCAAAAATCTGTCGATATTGACGTGGTCTTTGAATTTCCTTTAAGATGAGATCATGTGAAGAGATATTGTGTTATGAGACCTGAAATTGGGACTATTTCTTTCATGTATTGATTTTCATCCACAAAGCCATTCAGTTCTTCAATTCTTTCTTTGTTAGTGAACTGATAATACGAAATGACCTGTACCTTAGCTGACTGTATGTCCTTTTCTGCGTCCTGCCAAAAACCCTGTCAGGCTCTGGAGTATCTGTTCAAGTTCATCGTCCAGTCTCGTATCCTGTACTCGAGAGCCACCTGTGGGATGGAGGAGGAGCAGTTCAGAGCAAGCATCCAAGAGCTCTTCCAGTCAATTCGCTTCGTCCTGAGCCTGGACAGCCGCAGCTCGGAGAACTTGGTTTTCACGCAGGTCAGATAGTTGAAACTAACATTTTCACTCAGTCAGTTCTATTTTATCTTTGGTTATACATTTTTTTATTATTTTTTTCATTTGGTCGTCCTCTTAGTTTGTTTTTATTTTCATTGATTAATTTCTATTTGTTTCTCGTTTCATTCTTGTTACTTGTTTTACTTTTTGTTCTGTACATTCTGTGATTGTTGCATCAATACTTTGCCCCCACTGTTGCCCCATCCTTGGCCCGCTCTTGGACAGTTTAGGGGTGGGATCAGCTGCATGCATCTCTGTGGTTATGCTCCGGGGCTATCGTCCATCTCAGTCTCAGCACCCCCCTGTGTTGGTTCCACAATGCAGCAGAGGCTGTGCGCCAAACAGCCTGCTCAAACTGGATGATGTATTCTTAAGTAACTGATATGCAGTGAGTGGTTTAGATTTGGCTATTTTACTAGTTATTTGAAAATGAATATGCAGAAACTCATATTATGGCTGTACACAGAGATTGTGTTCTTCATTATGATTTTGATTTTGTTCTTTCTGGAGGATTACTTATCATTTAATTTGTGGCTATTCTGTGTCATGCCACGATAGATTACTATGTACAAAATAGTTCTCTGTGTCCTTTGTTTCCCCCTTCAGGCAACACTGTTGAACAGTTTCCCTGATATTTTTGATGAGCTGCTGCAGATGTTCACTGTTCAGGAGGTAGCCGAATATGTTAGAGGAACCTTAGGGAGCATGCCCAGCACAGTGGACATTGGGCAGTCTATGGATGTAGTCAAACTGCAGTCCATTGCTCGTACAGTTGAGAGCCGCCTGTTCTTTTTCCCAGGTGAGATGTGTTTGAAGTGTTTTCTTTGTCTTTAGGAACCAAAACAACTATACGTGTAAGTCTAATGTGCGTACAGGGCCTTTTCATTTCACTCTGTCTCCTCTTTTTGTTTTCTTTCACTCTTCCCTCAGAGTCTCGAAGTATTTTGCTGCCCGTGGTTCTGCATCACATCCACCTGCATCTGCGCCAGCAGAGGGAGCTGCTAATCTGTTCTGGGATCCTTGGCAGCATCTTTTCCATAATTAAGACTAGCTCCATGGTACAAAACACTGTATCATATGCACACAAAACATATATGACTGAAAATCCCATGTGATATATTTGATAATAAACATTTTAAACAATTCTAATTTGCATATTTAAATATTTAAACATGGTAATGTAGCTTTAGTTTTATTGTTGCTTCAGCATTCTTCTGCTTCCTTCTACTTGTTCACTGTATCTTAGGAGTCTTCTGTTCAGGAGGAGGTGGAGATGATGGTAGAGAGCCTTCTGGATGTGCTGCTGCAGACTCTGCTGTCTATCATGAGCAAGTCTCACTCTGTGGAGACATCCAGAGGACAACGTTGTCCCCAGTGCACTGCTGAGATAACAGTAAACATCTACTCAATCTGTCTCTTTGTTGTACAAAAAGAAGGAATTTAGTTAATATTTTCAGTTGGTTAACCTTACTGAAATGTTTTTCCATTGTCTGTCATTTTCTCTTGTGCAGGGGGAGTATGTTTCCTGTCTACTCTCTCTGCTTCAACAGATGACAGAAATACACTTTCATCATCTACTCAACAATTTTCATAGCAAGGAGGAGCTGAAGGTGGTTAACTCTCTGATTCACAGAGCCAAGCAAGATTATAGCATTTATCTGTGGCCTTACTACATCTACATACTTAGAATGCATCAACTTCTTACTTCTCTGCAGGAGTTCTTGTTGAAGATCTTCTGTGTGTTTCGCAATCTGATGAAACTGACTATCTTTCCCCGAGACTGGAGCGTCATGAGACTTCTAACTAGTCAGTAAGTCTCCTTTTCCATTTCTGTCATCTAGTCTTTGTCCCGTAGATGGCGAGGGAATACAGGCAACCATTAGATCAGTCTCTCTTCACATAATCCAGCTCTGAAGGTGATACGTGTGCTGCAATTTTTTTTCATCTATTTTTGGCAGCTACCTCCTTTGTAAGCTGACAATGTAATGTTTGCTTTCTGCAGTATCATCGTAGTGACAACACAGTTTCTATCTCCGGCACTGCACAAGAACTTCTCAGAGGCAGATTTTGATTTCAAGGTATGTGTCAGACAGAGTAGGGTTAGTATTTATATTTATACAAAACATTTTATGCTTTTTATTGTTATATTGACATAAGCATTATTTGTTTGGTGTAGCATTTATGTGTCTTTATGTCTGTTTGTGTGTCAGGTGTGGAACTCCTTTTTCAGCCTCACTGTGCTTTACATCAACCAGCCCAGTCTCCAACTGGAGGCACTTGGCCCAGCTAAGAGAAAGAAAGTCCTTGACAAGTATGTAAATACCATCTGTTCATTATGTTCAGGTTAATAATGTATTCAATGCTCTACATTTGACTACCCACTCTTTTCTTTGTAGGTATGGAGATATGAGAGTCATGATGGCATGTGAGCTCTTCAGCATGTGGCAAAAATTAGGTGCGTCTTCATATTCAGTGTACATCCCCCATCCCCCATCCCCCATCCATACATCCTCCCCGTGCACACACAGACATACTGTGTCACAGTCATTTAGATCTTTATGATATGAAATAACTATGCTGATCTCTCTGCAACCCAGGTGACAACAAGCCCCACTTCATACCAGGAATGATGGGACCCTTCCTGGGAGTCACCCTGGTCCCTCAGACAGAAGTTCGAAATATTATGATCCCGATATTCCATGACATGATGGATTGGGAGCAGAGAAAAAATGGCAACTTCAAACAAGTCATTATAATATTATTGTGTTATTAAATACACATTATGTGCTGTGACAGTTGTTGTGATATAAATGGACAGCTTTTTGTCACACAGCATACCCACATCTTTTGGCTGAATGTGTGTGTGTAGGTGGAGGCAGAGCTGATGGATAAGCTGGACAGCATGGTGTCAGATGGGAAAGGGGATGATAACCACAGAGAGCTCTTCAGCCTTTTGTAAGCATCAAACCTATGTTTAGTGAACCTGTGAAGTGATATTCAGAATAATGCTGCTCTCGTAGCATCTCCTTCTAACATACTTCTCTGTGCTGCTTGGCTCTTGCACTCCAGGACCCAGCTGTTTGGTCCTTATCCAAGGTGAGGTGTAATGCTTTCACAGCCAATGCCAAGAGACATTTTGATTCATATCTGTTTACTTCCTACAATCCTGAACTTTAGTGAGAACATCTTCTGTATTTTCCGTGCAGCCTGCTAGAGAAGATTGAGCAGGAGACCTGGAGAGAGACAGGGATCTCATTCGTCACATCAGTTACAAGACTTGTTGAGCGACTACTGGATTATAGGTATACTAAGATTAAGTTGCACATCTTAACACTATTTGTTTATCTCATGTGATTGCAGAGCACTTAGGAAAAAAAACAACATTTTTTATGTTTAGGGACTGCATGAAAGGAGATGAAATGGAGAACAAGAAAATTGGTGGTTCCGTCAACCTCATGGTGAGTGTTTTTAGTCTAGATTTTAGAAACACGTTTAGGAATATTTCCACACATGGAAAAATACTTGATTTTCTGTTCAATTTAATCCCAGAACTTCTACAAATCAGAGGTCAACAAGGAGGACATGTACATCCGTTACATCCACAAGCTGTGTGACCTCCATCTCCAAGCAGAGGATTTCACAGGTATTATTGAGATATTGGTTCTTTGTGCTGACAAAGTTAAGGGAGATAAAGGCAGACAAATTTTTAATAGGCACTACAGTTTTTTGCCTCACATTTACCCTGTTGCTCTGCATGTGACGCCTCTGTCCTGAAACATCTGTTTGATTGAACTTCATGA
>JAUBNQ010000026.1:15988800-16003457 GCA_032353495.1 Ctenopoma kingsleyae | reverse complement strand
CTTTGAAAATTATGACACATAAGAATACAGTATTTCTTTATTCAGTACCTTTAAATTCTAATGACTAAATAAGCAAATATTCATTTTAGAAAAGAAATATAGAGTTGAAACACTCAAAAACAAATTTATCAGGCCTGTGTGGGAGCAGTTTGTTAAAATGTGATGGACAATTGCCTAGCAACATGTGCAACCCAATCAACTCATCAGATATGTTTTTAGTAGCGTCACCATCACATCTGGTCAGCCATCATCATCAACATCAATCAAAATAACACCTTATAATGCAATCACCCATGCTGCCATGATTTCAAACAGATTTTTCTTTGTATATTAGATTATGTGTAATTAGTAATTTGCCCGGTGTAGTGTTGAAAACAAAAAACATGATTGCAATACAAGGTATTCATCCAAATATGTCTGAGTAGCAGCTTTTGTAATTGTAATTTACAAGAATCTCTGACTGAACTGCAGGTGCATTAGTCATTAACACTGCAAAATGATGTAATGTAAGGAAATGGCATTGGGGAAAAAAGAAAAAGTAGACACAAGTAAATTAGATATTTTCTTAATAACTATCTTAGAAATAGCAATTACACTGAATAATATTCCCAGACAGCCTCATAAAAATTATGAACTGCTGTTACCATTTTCCCTGCAGGTCTAGTTAGGCCTACAATTAATTTTTATTTTCATTAATTGTTCATTAATTAATTAATTTTCAGATTATTAGATTTTCCACAGCCCACTAAAATGGACTTCACGATAATAATAATAACAATAATCGAACACATACCACTTGTATTTGTCTGGTCGGCAAATCCTAACTACCTAGAAAATCCAATAGTATTTGATTTATGATAATACAAAACAGAAAAGCAGGAAATTGAACAATTAATAGATTATGACAGTACTTAAATTTCTGTTGTCAACTGACAGATTAAACATTTCAGTCTTTGGCCCTGTTAGATTAAACATACTCACCCCCTGTATCCGAGTACAACCTGCAGGGCTTTAGATAGACTCGATGCTGTAGTTTCATCTTCACACTTTTCTAAACTGAGCTACATGCTACATCGCTACACTGTTTTGAGGTATTTCACGCTATTTGTTCTTCACAATACTTCACGGTACTAGATGTGGTTGATGCGACATAGCTTCTGCTCTGTTCTGTACATGTTTAACAGAGTCTGTGGATTGAGAGAACAACCCTGATACTCTCCCGTCCATTGCCCGGCATCTCCCGCTGGGCGGAGGTGGAAAGGCGAGAAGTGGTGAGGAGCTCAAACATTCATTTTTAAATTTTAGACAGTTTCCTTCAGCCCTCTTACAACTTTGTAAATATGATTCTGAGGAGGGCTCGACTAATGTTTGAATTAATGTTTGCATTTATCTGCAGGTGGAGGTGAGTCCTCTGGAGAATGCCGTATATGTGGTGGACAATAAGACCCAGGAGTTGCGAACCCTGATCAGCCAGTACCAACACAGGCAGCATCATGGTAACATAAACCCGCTAAGCATGTGCCTCAATGGGGTCATAGATGCTGCTGTGAATGGAGGTATCGCCAGATATCAGGAGGTACTGTTCTAGAGGGAAGGAAAGAGAGGAATTATGTTGTGAATTTTTATTGTGAGAGATCTTTTAACTCATTGTTTCTATACCAGGCCTTCTTTGATAAAGACTACATCAGCAGTCACCCAGAAGATACAGAGAGGATCACACATCTCAAAGATCTGATGCAGGAGCAGGTCAGACTCAGCTTTGAAATGTATCATATGAGAGACTGCTGGTTAAACAGACTGACGTGATAATTGGGTATGACTAAACATACTTTTCAGTTCTTGTTCTTCTGATTTTTTATAACAGGTGCACATTCTTGGAGTGGGGCTGGCTGTTCACGAGAAGCTTGTGCATCCGGAGATGCGTCCCCTTCACAAAAAGCTTGTAGACCAGTTCCACATGATGAGGACAGGTTTACACCACGTGAGTAGTTCCACACTCTGACTCTTGGTTTTGTTGGAGCCATGTTTATATTTATTTTTGTTGATGTACATGAACTTTTGCAGGATATAATTTGTGATGTGTGCTTCTAAGCACTCACATGTGTACAAAGGATGCAGTATATTGTATGTGTAAGTGCTTTAATGCATGTGTGAGCAGTGTAATTATTCAGAGCAGTATATTGTTGGGTCCCAGCAGGGTGTACCCGGCGTGGATCGATTTGCCCCTGCAGGCTGCACAGGCGTCAACTCTCCTAGAGGCATCCTGTCCTCCCACAGCCACATGAGCCCTGAGAGTGTGCGGCTTATACACAGACACAGGTCAGTCATACACATCCATTTTCTGCTACTATTATGTGTCCATAATGGCAGTTAGTTTGACCTGGTAAACCCTGCAGAAGCCATACATACAGTCCAGTGTGTAATCTTAACTGGCATTATTTTGCCAGATTTTTATTTTTTTTAAGGTTAAAAATGTAAAACTTAATCTTTTACTTTTGGCTGAGACCTATCTCAGCATGCACTGGTAAAGAGCAAGAATCTGTCAAACAAGAAACATACACATACCTCTTGTAGCTCTACCTGATGACTCTGGCTTATGAAATGACTTTTTGTTATATAAAAACCTTGACTTGGAACAGTTTTATAACTTTTTTTGTATATTGTATTTTCTCAGCGCAGAGTATATTATTAATTTTTAGTGCAGTTTGACCCTCTCTTCAACGTAACACAACTGTAAACTGGAATCATGAACATAGAGATAAATTACTCTAAAACATTGTCTCTGTTTTGCAGCCCTTTGAACCTGCAGGGTTCGATCCGCCACTCGTCCTCCTCACTGTCCTCTCACACATCCAGTGAGGCAGGAAACCTTGTCATAATGACCGATGGTCTGATGGGGGAGCACCCTGAGGAAGCATTACACATGCAGGTAAGGCTTGAAATGAAACATACTAGCATGGGTGTAGTGGAAATGATTTGTAATTTGTGTAATTTTGTAATTTTGTTGCACATAAACTGGATGTGAAATATACTAATACAACATTGCAGATTGTTACACCACAAACTACGGTCTTTATAAAGTGACCATAAAGTCAAACTTAAAACATTCAATCTGTTTTGCAGCCGAGCCCCTCCTCCTCCAGCCTGAGTTCAATCCGCTCCAACTCTTCCCAGATTATCAACTCTGCTCCCTCGAGTGCCAGAGGTAAGTAACACATCTGCAGAAAACCACATTGGCGATGGATATAGAGACTGAAACGTTCATTAACTTCATCTTGACCAACCTCATTATTTATGTATCTGCTTATGTTATATGCACTGTATTTATGGCGGTTTAACCAGTCACAGGTGGTTAAGGGGAGCGAGAATTAGAAAATATCTCTTACAGCTATATCTTAAATCAAGTGATATTATATAAAATACCTGCGTTTGTTGGACAATAAAACATCAGTGTTACATCGTTTTTGCAAGAACAAATGGTGCATTTTCATCTTTTCTCTGTCCAGGCTCTCCATCTTTGCCTGATAAAGCCAAACACAACCGGGAAGTGATGATACTGTTGCCGTCTCATCGTGAGAGAGCCAACAACTCTATGTACTACAACATGGCAGAGAATGGACAGGTGGACACAATTAGGACTGGTGTTTTCTGTAGAACTTGTCATTTTTAAAAACAAACTGCTAATGATTTGTAACCGTTTTTTTTCCTTCTTTTTTTCAGAACAACCACATGCAGCGTGCCTTACTTCAGCAAGTTAGCCCTTGTAAGCCGTGTGCTGATCCTCACATGAATCTACCGGAGAAAGGTAATGCACATACTAGTACAATGAAAATGAACATTAACGTATTGTGTAAGTAAAGTGTCCCACAGAGTGTGCTGATGTGTTTATGTACCCTCCAATTCTCTACCCTTCCACAGTCTTTTCCAACGCTCCCAGCAGCTGGAGTCTGGATGGAGAGAACAGGGAGCAGGTGTCCTACATGCCAGCCTCTACTGGGGGGGTGATGATGCCCCCTGTCCCACCCAGGTCCTTCCCACCAGGTACTTTGTCTTTTCACTTCACAGTTATGATATACTTAAGAGTTTAGTGGGACACACTAAAATGTGGTATTTTTGGATATTATAATTTGGATTTGACTTCTATGTGCAGGAAATTTTCTGATGCACTGTGACCCGTTTCACCACCAGAACAGCGAACCTCCACCGGCCCTGCCGGTCCGTTCTCTTCGAAAGGTAAAGACTTCAGCCAGATATACAGATATATGATCATGTAACAGGATTTTGACCTCATGTGAGAAATAATAAGACTATATTTACAATAACAATTTAAGTGTTTCATCACAGTAACTGTGCTTTCACAAAAGCTCCTATTTTCGAAGTTGTCAACATTTGTTTATCTGGTGTAAATATACACCATTGCAATGCTGATGATGGTTGAATACAGACAGTACTTTAGTCATTTCATTAGTCAGGTCATAATTACGAAGCCGTGATCAACTGCCTGAGTCAAATGAAGTAGCTGTTGACTCTTTATCTTAATTCATTTGCTGCTTGTATTACCAATATTTCTGACAGCATGTGAAGGAAGCAGGAGCAGTGTTAAAGGTTGTTCTGTCAACACTGGGCACTCTGTCCTTGACTGTGGGTCAAGAGAAATATAACCACTATAACACCCACTGTCTTTTCCATTGTCTCTTTTTCTTTCCAGTCTCCTCTCCACCCAATCCCTGGGTCACCCACCAGCCCTCAGTCAGCTTTGGGGGGCAGTAATTCCACTCTGTCAGGCAGCGCCAGCAGTGGGGTTTCCTCTCTGAGCGAGAGTAACTTTGGGGGCCAGTATCCAGACCCTGGCCCGATCAGGAATGATGCCATGGAGCCTCTTCCTAGTCACCTTTGGTCCCCTCCTGATGAGTATCTGGCTTCTCCCTACCTGCACATCCATTACGGCGGACCAGAAATCGACCCCATGGACCCGGTTCGCCCTTTCCATTATCGTAGCCCCGCCTCACACCCACACACCCACCTGCACCCTCACGCTCATGCCCACCCTGGGATGGATAGCCACTCTCATGGGCCACCGCCTCACCACCACGCTCCCACTCATGGCCCTCACCACATCCCGTACCGCAGGCCTCAGCCTCCAGCCGTGCCGCCTAAACCTTACCTGAGAGAGGGCTGCATCCCTGAGGAGGAGCTGGCACCTCAGCCTATCCCGCTGCCCCGCAGGATCTTCCACTCCCCTCACGGCCACCGAGAGGACCAGGGGAAACACACTTGGGAGCAATGTATCAGTGAGGAGCATGAGGAGACACAGTGAAGAGGAGGCTCCAGCTATATTTCAATTTGAGCCTTTGTCTCCTTGTCTTCTTCTGTTCATGTGCACTGATTCAAAAGGAGCAGTGGTAGAAAGAGTCTGGTAAAATGTTCACTTGACCCTTCTTGCTCTGTCTTTTCATTTCAGTGCACATGAAGGAAAGAAAAGAAGGAGTAAACCCTTGTGTATCTACAGTCTGAGGCGCAACTGCCATCACTGCTCCGTGTGGCCTCTTAGATGTTATTAAAAGAATATGATCTGTTGAACAACAAGAGACGAACTTTATTCCAAAATTAATATTGATTGTACACAATTGTACAACTCGTCTGTGAGCATGTTTTTTCATTTGCGAATAATACGACAACAGTTTTGTGAAATATGACAACCGTGATCATAACCAACATGATCCAGGTGCAGTATAAGCGCTGAACTCCCTTAATTTAGCTTTTCATGCCATTTTCACGAGGCAACTACAGAAGGTTATTGTTCACAGTGAAGTGACTTCTCTGCTTTAATGCTTCATATATATGAATTCTTATTTTGATAAATTTGCTAGATTATATTTCAAAGGCTTATGTCAATTATGTTTTTCAAAACACTGTTAAGTGCTCCTTAATAGTGAATCATATCAAATTGCGCACTCTAATATGTGTTGCTGCCGGGCTCTCATAAATCGCAGGTGTCTAAGGTTGGACTTGCAGCTCTCCTCTTGGACCAGCATCTCAAGGGACTTGAACTTGACGATTTCCCATCCATACCATGTGTATGGAAACCTATGTGAATGTATTATGAGATGTTCTATTTGTAATGCACAAGCTGCAATCCTGGTTTTTGTTCAAGTGCTTTAAGTTCAGTCTATGTTAAAGATGTCTCTGTTTGTCTCTTTCGCGTGACAAAGGTTTCTCAAGAGAAGTGAGAGTGTTTGGCAGTCTGAGGGGTAACTGAGGACAATGAGAGACAGGCCTGTCATCTTTCGTATTCACAGTGAATGAAGACGGGACAGAACGAAGGCTCTCCACTTCACACCTCAAACACCTGCTGGACACTGAAAATGGAACTATTCTCTCTCTCTCCTTTTCCCTCCATCTTTTTCCTCCTCTTCTCTCCCTCTATGGTTGTCAGACTATGTTAAGCAGTGAGGGCTGAATCTGGACAGCTGCAGTGACGTTGCGTCTGATGACACTGTCTAGACCCCCGCATGCTGGGTGGCCAAACGACAAGCCCACTCAGACAGTGTTGGAATCGCCTACCTGCCTTAAGTGCACTCAAATGCAGTTTGACCTCTTATCTGGACTGTGAGAAGCTTGTTTAGTGACAGCCGCTCTCCTTTTCATTCTGTTCACTATACGCTTCCTGATGGAAAAAAAGATATCTACCTAGTGATGTTTTTGTATGGTTTTGTCCAGCTTTGGTTTCAGATTGTTGTTTGGTTCGTAGCGCTAATATTTCTTATTCTGCCTGCGGCTCTTTCTCAATCACCTTCTGTTGTGTGAAAACTGATGACGTGTTTCAGAAGAACAGAGAGGGAGGTTTAGTTTTTGTGGAGCAGACCAACAGCGCTGTTTATTGTGATGTAGTGGGATTGGAAGGATATAGCTAATATTTTAACAATTACTTGTTTTCCTTGTTGTTTTTTTTGCAGGTGGACGCTTTGTGTTACTGTACATCAAGTTGTCAGCTGACTAGACAACATCTATTTTTGTATGTGAGATCATCAGTTGTGTGAACATATTTCAGAAACCATACCAAGACAGAAGGCCCAGGTCCTGCATAGGCTGCTGTACTTTGTATGGAGATGAACCTGAGGTTAGACATATACAGTATGTGAGTATCTCTGTGAGCTTGATGGCATTGAAGATAACTGGTGACTGACGTGATACTCAGAATATTGGTACAATAGAATTTTTCAATGTAAATTCTGTTATTGTACATACAGCAGTATTGTGAAATATTTTTGAGAATTATTGAAGATGCCCCCAAAAAGGTTTATCATTGTTTTGTGTATATACATGTACTCCAGAGATCAATGTAATTGATAAATATCTATAATCAATGTTTGGAAAAGGACAAATCCATTAGACTGTGGCTGTTTCCACCGTTCTTGACTTTGAGTCTTCTCATATAAATACTTTATACACTTTTCAATGTGCTTTCCTGTACATATGGTGTTAGCATGATCAAACAGTGTTTGGTTGTAAAAGTGGTTTTCCTACTCCCATAAATGCTGTGGTATGGAATTCATTAATGATGCCAAACATTAAAGACAATCTTTTATCAGCTGTAATGCTTCCTCCTTACCTTTGCAGTGCTGTGATTGGAGCAGTATGTGGAGGCACCTGCAGAGGGCGCTGTTTGTTGTTGAAATGTAAAAGTGTGACAACAAGGGGGTGAGAATGCAGAGTTCAGGTTTTTCTAAATAGCTTTGGCACACGCACCTTAATTGAAACATAACCATTATTTTCCAAGCCTAATATGCATTTGTTCATGTGCAAAATGACATAGATCACCAAAAGCTTAAGGGCATGTTTCAAAACTAAGTCCTTCAGTGAATTCAATGAATAAGTCAACCCTGCTAAAATCTTTCACTGGCGTTGTATAGTTTCTTCTAATATGTAAATTCACAAACACAAATTAGTATGAGTGTAAAAGAGATGGAAAAGTCCACCCCCTGCATGTTTCTGCTGATGTTGTTACATGCAGAATTTACTGCATCAAGCCACGTCATTTGGTCTAATGGTCTATGGTCATATACTTGACATGACATCCATGCAGAGACAAATTCCTCAATAATAAATTAGATGTGTGGCTGTAGGATCTCTCTCCTCACCCTTGGGTGGGCACCAAACCACTGCCTGAGGACGACAGAGCAGTGAAATCTGACACTGCCCCACACAGTTACAGTTACATACAGTAGTTCAGCAAACCGTATCTCACCACTGTCAGACTGAACTTAGCTTTGTACAAACATAAGAGCATGAGGTAATTCAGTCATATCCAGGTGCATTATTCTCTGTAATGAAAAGTAAAAAGTCAAAAAATTGAAAGTTCTTTAACATTTCAAAATTAATTTACTACACCGGAAAATACGCAAAGGGTGAAGAGGTGAAGTCTGAAGTGAATGCATCTATACATGTGGAATTCATACATTTTTATTAAAAGAACATATACAATTGGTAATTGTTCAAAGTGTTTTGTTCAAACATTTCTCAAATGTGTAAATCAATTGCTATTAGTAGGAGAAAACTGAGAAATCCCATTATGTCGTGCAGAATAAACTATTGGAGAAATTAGTTTTGAAAACATTAACCGTCATTTTAGAAAAAATGAGCCAAAGCAGTGGAGCAAAACTGTAACATAACAGTTGCTCTATTCTGTGTAGATAACAACATGTCACACAACCCCTGGCACCATGACAGATGAAAAAAAGAAGACAAACTCTGCAGTTGTAGTGACAGCTAAGGTCCCTGCTCTCACCAGCTCAAGCTTCACACTGTCTCTAACACTATACTTTGATATTCATATGCAATACTGATTCTTTTTTTATTTGATTTATGGAAATGCAGCTGGAAGAAAATAACTCACTGTGTGTGTTACAAGTTATGGCTGGTGGCATTAGCAAAGCTTTCTTCAAATTTCATGAATATGGATCTGCTCTGACCATGATTAAAGTTAAGAACAGCTTAGTTTACATCATCTGAACAAAATAATTGTTAAGTGTATCAAAAGAAGTAATTCAGTGAGACCCTGAGTATCACTCTATCACCCTAGAAGTCTTATTATGGCACCAACACACTTTGTTTACACAGTGCAGAACAAAGTGTGTCATTGTGTCAATGTAGACACAATATTAAATGACACAATATTAAATTCAATGTTAAATCTTTTTATTGTTGGATTTACTGAATTCTATATAGGAGCTTAGGTTCAAATTACAATGTTCAAATTAATTCAGGTATTGAAAACATGCAATAGATAGAAAGTGAAGAATCTCAAGGTTTTTCTGTGTCATATTTTACCCTTGACAATCTCCTGCCTTCGACTGAATAGCACTGAAGTTGCAGGCGCTGGCTGTGTGTCTGTTTGCCTCTGAATGTCTTTGGCAACAGTGACGACTGTGCACTCTCACTGTCTCCCATATCCACGATGCAGTCACAGAAAAAAGACTGAAGACTCAGGATGAAAGGATCCTAGCTGCCTCTCAGGAGGATGATGATGCTGTGGTGCATGCTGATGCAGATATTGAATTTCATTTTACAACATCACTGTGGCTCCTCCTATTTTGACACTTCTCTCTCTCTTTGTTAGTCTTATTTCTTTCATGTCTTAAAGCCTCAATGTATTGACTGAATTCAGTATAAATTAAATTATAAATTATAATTTTTGCTCATGCACACTAACACGTGTGTCAGTGTATTGCTCGGCATGCAGGCAGAGCTATTTTCTCTTCGGGGGTTGCCCTGCCTCATTCTGCAGTTATTGTTTGGGGCCCAAGAGCACAATGATGTGAAAAGCATCTCTCAAATTCTGGAAACTAGAATGACAAGCTGTCATCCACAGTGTTTTTAGAGGAAAATAAAAATAACCTGGATTTGGCACTGAATCTCTTAGTACACCTTATTTCTTACTGGATGTCTGTACCTGTGCTGCTACATTGATTTAACACTGATTTAGGTCAAATCTACTATCTACTGATCGAATGCCTGTGAAGCAAATGGACAGACTGACAGTATGTTGTGCACCTACACACCTACAAATGAAAGGCAGACAAAAACTTGGAGACAGATACATTCGCCATGTCAGGAAACAAAGGTTTTTATTAAATGAAACAATACTAATAAATAAAGATTAAACAACTTGCACATTCAAAATAAAATCCAACAAAAATTAACATAACACTGAGCAATAAAGTACAGTACCATAGCACAGATTATTAAAAAAAAAAATTCCCCCCACACGTTTATAAATTTTCTTAAAAACTTCAGGAGCCAAACATAGACATTGTATAAAAGCATCATACAGTAGAGCATTTGTCTTCTGAGTATAGTTTACAAATTTATTGAAGGATAAATACTGGTAGCTGATATCTAACTTGAGATATACATGTAAAAACAGTTATTTAAACATGTATCTCTCAGGTGAGGTTCCAGCCCTTTTTATAGTAATCAATAACAGTGATGAGGTGACAATGAAAGCAGTCCATCAATTCCATGGGAAACTCACAAATTATATATAACTGTAAATAAGTTTTAATAGCTTTATCCACATCTCCATTGGTCTCGTCTCTGTTGGTGCATCACAGAATAAAAGTCAAGAGCATCTCTGCCAGCGAATATGGCTACATCAGGCATTTGAGGAAGAACACTGCACAGCCGTCCTCCATCTAACCCTCCAGACATAGAGACACGGAGGCTACATCAGTAGGGCGCGAACTTCTGTCTCTCTGGCTTTTTGATGCAGTTGGCTGAGGAGATTTTGGCGGTGTAAGCGGCCAGAGTGGTGTGGGAGGGCGCTGCAGTGACGGCCACAGTAGGGGCAGGGCTGGACAGAGTCAGAAAGGGGACAGACTTCATCCCCAGCAGGCCGGAGAGGGGCATGGCACCATAAGGGGTGCCCAACACATGTGCTGGAGTCAAGGCACCCATGGTGGCCAGGGTGGGTGCAGGGGAGGCAGCTGGGGAGGCTGGCTGGGTGAAGGCCATGTTGAGGTCGACTGGAGTTGCCATGGTGGCTGCTTGGGCTGTTGATTTGGCTGTCTCTAAACTATGAGGAGGAGCGAGGATAGAGAGACACAGAGTCAGGGTGGAAAATGAAGATTAGAGGATTATACTGTTGCTGCAACACTAGGTGAAGTCTCTGGGAAATTATTAGGGGTAAAATCAACCATTTTTACATACGATCTGTTTTAAAGTCTTGGTGGGAACATTAAGCTGCCTTACCTGCTATTGACACAACACACCTGGATCTTAAACTATTAGGGGGTCGAGTTGCATTGTGTGTAATATAGGTACCAGGTTTTTTTTAATTAAATTAATTAATTAATTATTTTTTTCATCATTTTACAAGTTACCAGGCAAATACAAATCTGTAATATAAAATGGGACTCATGGATGATAATTATTAATATAGTAATTTAGCCTATCCTTTTCTTCATTTAACCATAACATTTTCTTTGCTGTACCATTTTTAAAAGACCTGAAAAAATGCTTTATATACAAAGCATAGTTTAATCAGACTGATATTTTATATCTGGTATAGCACTCGAACTCTTCTTATTCCTGTTCTTATATTTAAAAAATGATAGCTTGACCACTGTGACTCCAAACACACTATACAGATCCATAAATAGCTGTTTGGCATACAAAAACAACATAAAGTGTATGAATTTATGTACATCTCATAGTTTTTCTCATGTTTTTATTTTGTCTTGTGAGGCAAAGGAGAAGGCTAACTCAATACTTTCTGCACATTGCGTTTCACTGATATCAGCTGCAAAACTAAAATGCATTTAAAGGGAAAGAAGTTTCATCATTTTTATTATTTCTTTTTCATGATTTGCAGCAGTGAGGCTTGTTGGACCCAAAAAGATAAATAAAATAAATATAAATATATAAAGTCAATAAAAAACTAAACATAAAGGGTTAATTAGAATTGTTCTTTTGTTTGTCATTAGGAATTAAAATTTTAACAGAACTGAATATCTGAATTTTTCTCATTGTGTCAATTTTAATTTCAACTATATAAAAAACAAACATAATAGGAACTAAATATCCGTATGAAACTTTTTACAATGTCCTGAACCATTCTTCTTGTTTTTTAGTTTTACTTTGTGCCATTTTAAAATGTGTTTCATTTTATGTATATCAACTTCTTTAACCTACAGAAATTAGTTCTGTCGCTGGTTTTTTGATGTAAAAATGTCTTTTATTGTAAAATGTTGTCTTGCATTACATTACATCATTTCTAACAACAAATGCCAGAGCAAATATAAAATTCCAACAAGACACTGTTACTATGAATACTATGCTACTAAAACCCTGCTTTTGCTCATTTCCTGAAGGCCAATTACCAGCAGCAGTAGGACATATCTCATTATCACTGTCACTCTATAGCATAACCTTTAACCCTTTAAACCTATGCACAGTGATTCATTAGATGGCTGTATGTGCCACTGGGCCTTACCAGGAGGTAATGAGGTACTGGGCCAAGTTGATGCTGACCGGTGTTCCTGTGATAGTGACATGACGATCGCTCGTCCCGTCCAGCTGGCTGCCGATCTTGATCTGAGCTCCTGATACCTGCCTTATCTCGTTGATCTTAGTGCCCTGACGACCAATGATTGAACCGATCAGCTGCAGAAGAACAAAGGGGAGACAGATTTGTCAGTTTGATGGAAAGATGAATGACCATATTGATATACAGAGGAGGACAGATCATATGCTAGTAGTATAGTATATATGGCTGTTCGATAAACATCTGCCTGAACACAGCTTTTCCTCATTGTTGGTTATGTTTTGCTGATGAAAGTGATTCTGACATAAAGGCCAAAAGCAAAACACTAGGACAAAAAAGTGTGCACTGCTGTTGAGCTGACTTAATGCAGACCACTTCAAATATTGCGAATTACATTGTTTGTCTTCAGTGGAGTGGTCATCCATCATGCATGTCAAAACCACTTTCCTCCACCCCTGAGACTCCCTTAATTGCTACTGCGTTTGCACCGGTAAAAGAGACGAGAGAAGGCACATTTGCCTCTCATTAATCTGAGTGGGTAAAAGGTTATTGATTCCTCAGAGTGGTGATGGCTTCCCAAACAAATCACTTCCCAAACACATGCCAGCTAGATACATCTCCGCACTAATGGAAACCATAATGGGAAAATAACTCAAATATATACATATACAGTCTCATCGGCTTGAGTGTTCTCTAGGCCGAGAGAAGATTAGACAATGACATGAGTTTTATTGCATTCCCAAATACATTATCACATTTGTTCTGCTTTCATACCCAACCTGGAACCCTGCCTATTAGCGACAACAGATATTTAACAGACCCGAGTTCAGGGCTAGGTATCAGCTCAAGTTTACAGTGTCAAGGCTGACAGTGCTATACTGCCACATATACAAGTGGGACAGACAGTGATGAAGTATTTCTACTATGTGTGTGTACAGAGGTAGAAAAACACAACACACACACATAAACACATGCCTCTGCACTTGTCTCTGCGTTTCACATTCCTTTCATGGAAAGTAAGCAGCCTGTTTCACAGTGTCTAATTTGTCACACTGCGACCTGGTTGGTCTTTCCTGGCTATTATTGTCTGAGCAGTTTATTCAGGGGCGGGGGGGAGAGACATACACAGAGCAGCTAAACAGCAACTCTAGAGACAATGGCCACAACAACCCTCAAATCACCGATAACGTCTCTCCCCCACTGAGACCAAGAATCTCCACTGGACACTGGCCTTTTACACCAGCTGTCAATGGATCCCAGCTGTCAACGGCTCACCCACTTTGGTGTGTATGACCTCAGACAAAAGCATTCCTGTATGGACAACCTGGAAAAACACTTTAAGTGTAACTACAGCTAAAAAAAATAACACAGGGGACACCTTAGGTATGCCTGCTGTAGTTACTGTTTTACCTAAGCATACAAATAACAGTAATGCTGTACAGTCCTCCTGGTCATAAAATATAAGTGACCTACATTTGTTGAGTTCCTGCTGAGGCAGTGATTTGAAAGGACACAGGAAGAGGGAAGGGATGGTGAGGGTGCAGCCATTTTTCTTCTGGCAAAATCTTCTTTGGGCAGAAGCACAGTACCTACTGCTGACTGGGTGTAAGCACTTTCTCAATGCAAAAGTCTCCTTCAGCGTTCAGTGTGTGAGCACAGAGAGGGATTGTACGGTGTGAGGGGGAGCATAGGGCTGAGGAGGCTCAGTCATGGCTGTAAGTCCTCTCTTCTGGAACAATGGCTGGAGCTTACAGCTGTCTCTGCCATGTATAGCACGGGGCTCCTTCATTCCTCTGATGCATTGTGCCATGTGGGGGTTTACTTGAGGCATTGTAGAAATGTTGTTGTGCCTATATTATTTACATTATAGTGAAACAGTGAGTAATCAGATTAGTTTGTGGGCTTCTTTACTCTCAAATATAAAACAAATGCAGAAAAGGAAATTCATTTTATTGTCTGAAAGTTTTAGAATATATGTAATTAAAGGAGTTTTTTAGACTATGAATTTGATATCCCTTGCAAAGAAAGAGCCAATAGTGGATTGACCTTACAAACTCCATTGGTGTTCAACATGTTATTAAAAATGATTAAACTATTAAAAACATATACACAC
>JAUBNQ010000026.1:15974053-15988700 GCA_032353495.1 Ctenopoma kingsleyae | reverse complement strand
AAAAAAAACAGTTTATAGCATATTTTAAATTAAACATTGGTGACCTAATTTTGAAGGGTTACACCTTCTGTAGGAACTAATGAGCTTGGAGAAGTCAGAACATGCTGACGGGGCGAGGTGAACAGTTTTAGCAGTTTTTGTCTTTTCATAAGAAAATGTTGACAGTAAGAAAAAGCCATCCATCCAGCCATCTTTTAATCAGCTGAGCAGCGAGTCTTTTTTTTTTTGATTGATTGATTGATTGTGGTTCTGTTATTATACTGAATACCAGAGCTGCAAATTAAATCATAAATTATAAATTACTTAATTATAAATTTTACTTTATGAGTGGGCTTTTTTCTGAGTCTTTATAAATGAAATTCGAAAAGCAGTGAATCACTACAATTAATATACAGAGGTTCTCTGTTCAAACCAGACAAATGTAACAGGAGATTACTCATCTGAAGGGAAATGTCTGAATTTATTTTGAAGTGAATCTATGCATTCTGATATCCACTCTCAGATTGGAGAGACATTTCATCAAACCCTGGTGGAGGCTAAGTGAAGAGGGAAAGGATCTTTGCCTGTTTTCTTATTGGCTGTTTTGACAGCAGACAGCTTCTAAGTAGGTCAGGGAACATGAGAGGATTTACAGAGCACTCATGGGAGTCATTCTAAGACACTGCAACTGCAGCTCAGACAATAATGCGAAAGGATCCATATCAGCTCAAAATCGCTTTAACCTTGAGTTAGTCTGTGGTTAGAATACTGACAATAATTAGTAAGTTGCCAAAATGTCTCTCGTCTCCTTTGAAGCCACAGTAGACATCTTTGCATTTGCAGCTACTGCATCTGAAGTCACCTGCTACAGAGCTGTATAAGATCAGCACTGACTTCCTCTTGTTTTTCTAGTCATTCAGAAGGGAAAATACTACATAAAAACAAAACAAAAAAAAGCTTAGACGTTATGAGTTACTTCTCCTTACATCATTGGGAATAAGAAGCTCCTGAGATGTCTGAGAGTTTGAGTCCATCCCTGATGAGAGAAAATACAAGCATCAGTAAAATTGACATATCAGACATTTAGTCATTCAGCTCCTTTAGTTAGCGCAGCCACACAAACCACCACACTGACTGCTGGACAAAGCCTCTCAGCAGAGAACTGATAGATAACGTAAAGCAGTTAATTTCCATTTTAATGGAGCGATGTTTAACACAGCATTCATTCATTTCTTTCGCCCAGTTCTCTGACTTTGCAGAACGTATCGCTTCATATAATAATTTCTCTCCAAGACTGGATGATATGAGAGTGCTATAAAGACTCTTCTCTGCCTTCCTCACTGACATGAGCACATTGTCAGTACAGCTAATGACAGCAACCCTTTACTTCTCACACCTAAAGGCAGGCAGACTATCTACAAGTTACGAATAGAGGAATGATGTAACTCGAAGCTTACCTTCGTAAAGGTATTTTGATGTAACCATTCACTGTTAGAGTAGCAGTAATATAATGCAGAGCAAATACTTCTATACATACCAGGTATGATAGTTGAAGAAGGCTGGGCAAGGTGACTCAGGCTTTGCTGCATTGACAGCTGATGTAACTTGGCCAGCTGCAAGGAAGGACAATGAGGAAGAACTTGATGCAGCACACAGTAAACTGAACATGCTATATGAAATTATAATATAGCTACAAATAATCATACCTCCGAGTGTGGAATGCCATATTGGTTTTGCAAAGTGTATGCCTGAAAGAGAGCATCCTGCATTAGGTAAATTGCAGCAATAAAACATCACACACAGGTTATAAATCTGCAGCCCATTAATGGAAGTAGTTCTTTGTCAATACATGCCTGTTTTTCAGAATAAGTGAAATGCATGTTAGTAGTTCAGTCTTATACGAGTCTGAACCATCTGACTGCATTTTGACCCAAATAACAAAAACATATTTTCTTATTTACCTCTTGACGTCTCTTCCAATAAAACTACCATACGTTTGGATTTATTTATCTGGGTTATGAAATATACATAGGCAGAGATTTCTGCCTTCAGCCTAGTGCAATGGAGGTCAATGCTTTTTTTCCTTTGGTGCTCACAGCAGTGATGATAAATAAAGGATTCAACAATAACATCTCTGTCAGGACAGAGTCTCCATGATACTCCGAATAATACACAGAATCTCAATATGAACAGTGTTTTAGGAACTATTTCCTCAATATTCACTAATTCCTTAACTACTTATTCACATCACTTATTTTATGGACAAATTAGACCCCAGAGAGAAAAAACAATGTGAAAATAAAGATAAAACTCCAACTAGATGTAAGTGGAAAGTACATTTTCAGCAGAACTGACCCTTTTAAAGGATGTACTAAAAGCATGTATTATGTAATGTTACAGATTATTTGTGTAATCCTGCCTGTAGGCTGAATGTAAAGAATTGTCATCGTGGAAGCTGCTGAAAATGATTTCGTTCTGAAAACACACATCGATACATTTATGTTAAATATCACATAAGTTTAATATTTTCATCTTCATCTCTACCTGCAGTATCACCCATCCCCACCCTTATCAAAATAATGAAGACTTACACTGATTAACAACATTTTCTCACTCTCTCACTCCACCCATTGATACCTTACTCTGATTAGTGAGGGTGGTTCCTCCCTCATTTACTGTTATGGTCCAAGCAGACAGCACTTAGTTTAACTCAATTTTGCCTGACGCCAGAAGTCTGGATACTATTACCAGTCCATGCTACATTATACGGTCATAAACCAGAGAGGAGAGTTCAGTGAATTAGAGCTGTGTTTATATAGAAAAACGACCATCTCTAATATGAACTCTTGACATTTCATTAATTTATTTCTTCACTCTATGACTGATTTGTCAGTCATTCCTGGAATACAGACAGAACGACTGACAAATCCTCCTGTGTTCCAAGAAGAATAGTCCTAAAGCCAAAATGCTTCTGATGCAGAGCTAGTGTAGGCAGGACTAAAAAAGAGATGGCAGAACCGTGGTGGTGGTGTGCAATGGCATCATGTTTCAGGAGGGGTTATAGCCTCTCATGACAGGCTAGAACAATAGCTGCAGCTTATGCTCAGCTGTTGTTTTTAATGCCTCATGCCAGATGATGGACTGTGTAAATTTGGACATACCACACAATCCCAGATCTCTCTCACCACTCAGATCCTTACAGCCCTGAAACTCATTCCTGTGATCTACGCTGATGTTTGAGACCGATGTTTGTACCAGAATAAAACAGATTTATTTAAAAAAATTGTTTATTCATAGACTCCTCATGAATGGTTGTCCAGTTACCTGCTGGAGGTCCAGGGCACCCTGGGTGACTGAGTACAGTGGGTGGGGTGCAAATTCTGATGCCTCAAACACCTGAATATGAGAAAGACACAAAGTTAAATATATAGTTTATCTCTGTGTTTATCTTACAGTATCAGTCTGGACAGTGATTATTTTTGCACTGAGAGCAATAAGTAGTAAGACTAAATATGTGTTTACCACCTGAAACCTTCCACAGTAAATTTGTAAAAAAAATGTATAAAATGTAAAAAATAATAAATAAAAACCTTCAATTTTATTTCTTTCTTTCACTACATAACACATTTGGTCAGAGATGGGTTCTGGAGGCTGCATTTCTGACACTTTAACACAGTTAACAGGCTTATAGGTTATGAGTCACCCGCAAACCTTTTCCCATTCCACTTCATTTTCTCCTCTGACAAATTATGCAAACATCCCATATCACTGTACAGCCTTCATTAAAGCCATCTCCCAGTGGCCAGGAAGGTTTAATTTGATAGATTATTATGAGAAATATCAAAAACACAAAACCATTCCAGAAATTGACCAGAGTCTGTGGGAGCACAAACAGTGTCAGAACTGCTGACAGTTATGGAGAGTATCTAGCTGCTGCTGTAGCCAGAGGAGACGGCAGGTCTCCAGTCTCACTTGCTAATCTTGTCACTTGCTCCATGGTAGGGTGGATGTCTGTTCCTTCTCAAACAGTAGCAGCACACACCCACAAATTCTCCCTCTATCTCTCTCACACACAGACACACACGCACACACACACACAAAACCACCTCATACTCCACTGAGGAACGCCAACGTAGGACTTGTTTCGACACAAAGGTTTTTCCAAGGCTCTGCTGAAAGATTTCATGATTGGCAATACCTTCTCCAGAACGCTCTCCAATGACCATTTGAAAATGTATCAGCTCCAAACACTAATCCAGCAGCTCTTAACTCTTTTAGCTGTTGGTCAGTCCACCACAACAATTGGAGGATTGACATTCATGGTTCACAGTTAACTGTAGACTCCCAGATCCTTGTTATGTCAAACCCTAAATCCACGTAACTACAGTAGGACAATAATAATGTACACATGTTGGACACAGAAGATGAAGAGGACCTCCAGTATACCCATAACTCCCTGTAAAACCTTTGTGGCCCTAAAGGAGCAATTTTCCCACAGAGAATAACTGTGTCACTCTATCTTAGACAAGCTATCCAACCCGTTTGGTAAAATCTTACTCTCACCTGGTTCCCTGCGATGACGAGGGCAGCTGGTGAGGGGCTCGGCCGATAGGGGATAGTGGCACCCTTTGGTGGAGACTAAGGAGTCAAAAACAAAACCAAGAGTGAGAGGTTGTAATAAATCTTTATCATGAATGTCGCAGATGTTAATAAACTTTATACATATTCTTAAATTATGTCAGCATTTCTGTCAAAGAATGAGGTCCATAAGTGCAAATGGTGTTGAACTCTTTTGTACACTAAGATGTAGTGACAACGAATAGTAAACTAAACTGCTTATGACACTGACTGAGTTTTTCTTTTTGTAATATCAATCATTTGTTATTTATTAATTGACAATTTTGAAGAAGTGTAGTGAAAACTCATTGCTGATAATACCTCTTAGTTTTAGTCTGTATCAGATTTCAGATTTGGTGGTTTGCCCCCTGGATAAATCAAGCATCCACTGCCAAGGAGACATTTCTTCAAACACCAATGACAAAATGGTACATGACACTGTATATCTTATCATGTAACTGCAGTATCAGTGATACTATTTTGAGTTTAAAATGTAAAGCATCTTTTTTTGCAGGAGCAGTCACAGCAAATTCTTTGTATGACTTTGCATAATTTAAATCTCACAGCCAAAAGCAAGAAGCCGCTGGTATAGAATACCTAATGAAACTTGCAAGCCTTTGAAGAAAGCCCTGGAAAACCGGATCAAACTAGCAATTAGTCAGTCAGGTCCAGCTGCATTGCTAAAACAAAAAAGGACTTGTGCACTTCCATGAAGACAGAGGGAGAAACTGTGCTTGGGGTTATTTTTCTCTCATCTCTTCCTCGATTTTCTCAGGAGAGCTGTTGTCTTAAGGTGGATGGATTTTGCTGCGGGTAAATTTGTTTTCTGTTAGCAGCTTAGTGTCTTCTCTTCTCAATACTGAGCTCTGACCTGAGACCTGCAGGTTACAGATCAGAAGGCCCAAATAAAAAAGAAACTACACTCTTTGCATTTCATATGTGACGCTACAGAGTTTGTCATTAGCAGCACTCTGAATCAAGTCAACGTTCAAGCAACACTATCATTGGTAGCATAACATAACAAGGAAGACTACAGCTTACCAAAATTACATTGTCGTTTGCTGCAGTACAATAGACAACAACTGCATGCTAGTAAAATGAAAACGTGCATGTCAAAGGAAATGATTTCACATAGTTGCAGCAGCAAAGCTCTGACAAAATGTCAGCTAGAAGTTGGTATGTGAGGTAAAGTGAGGAACACTATGATTCCTACCTCCAGGATTACTGCACAGATGAGCTTGACACACTGGATTACTGAGTCCTGATTCCCAGATATCGTCACCCCTCGCTCGGTGGAGTTGGGCAGCAAATCCCCTGCCACCTGTATCTGAGCTCCAGTGCTCTGCAAATGATAGGGGTTTCAAAAAAAAAAAAAAAGATTAGTTTGATGGTGGAGATAAGACAAGTCGTAATTACACTGCCATGGCTTTTTTACGCGCCCCACTGTTGGCTTTGCTGACCTTATATTCTTCTATGTTTTCCAAAGACGACGCTGAATAATTTCTAACGACAGGTCCGGTGAGGTCAGAGACAAATGAAAAATAACCCACAATATAAACTTTCACTTAATTTTATCTGGCACATCCCTAAATTAGCATTTCTGCAAGCAAGGGGTAAAACGTCTCAGAATTTATATACAGTTGTTGACACTTCTATCAGACTGAAAGAATACTGAAAGCCATTGTCAAAGTGCACAAATGTCAAAATGCTTTTGTTAGAGAGCATGTATCTTGTGGCAATCAATAAAATAAATCAAATCTGCAAGTGAAACAACTTTGGGATGTGAACAAGATAACAAAATCCATTTAACCACACAGAAACAACTGGATGCCACTACTAGTGAAGGTAAAAGCTAAAATGAGAGTGACTATTTGTAGAGTGGCACAGAGCTAAAGTTACAGAGTCAGATGCCTTTGGCAATAGATCTGATAAATTTAATCCCAATGTTTCAACTAGGCCTAAGTGTAGTCAGGAGTTTTTCCTTCTCAAACCTGCCACTGCTGAGTCATGTATGTTGTGTTAAATGATTTATCTGAACTCCATTGTCTCTCTAATTTCCTGCCTTATCATCATCCAATTTTAGTCTAATACCAGCATCAATGCAGATAAATGGCATCTGCTACAACAAATACTTTTGCTCAATCTCATCCATAACGTTGCGTGCTTTGTGAATTGCTATATTTTTAGCCCTGATAACGGCACAGCCCTGAGGAGATTTCATCTGCTAGATGGAAAATTGCACAGACATGTTCTTCTTAATGACTTTACCATCCTGACTTTTCATTTAACTGCATCTAGCATGTTAACCATTGGGGTGTTGAATGAATGTCTCAGCAGCTATTGGATAGATTGTCATGACATTTAATGAAGACATTACTGAATTTAAATTACTTTGGTGATCCTGTGACACTTCACCTAGTCAAATTTTCACTTGTTCCGTGAAGCACTTATTATATATATATAGGCCAGTCAATGGTATCAATTCCTTCATCCTCCAGGAACTGCCTGCATATTCTTGCCACATGAGGCCGGGCATTATCATGCACCAGGAGGAACCCAAGGCCCACTGCACCAGAGAAGGGTCTAACAATGGGTTCATGATCCAGACCCTTTAACGTCACATGAGGTCAGAGTGAACCTGCTCTCATCTGTGAAAAGCCAGTGCCAGACCTGCCAGTTCTGGTGTTCTCTGGTAAATGCCAGTCAAGCTCCACAGCGCCTGGCAGTGAGCACAGGGCCCACTAGAGGACGTCAGGCCCTCAGGCCACCCTCATATTTTCTAATGATTTAGACATTCACACCAGTGGCCACCTGGAGGTCACTTTGCAGGGCTCTGGCAGTACTCATCCTGTTCCTCCTTGCACAAAGGAGCAGATACCGGTTCTGCTGATGGGTTAAGGACCTTCGACGGGCCTGTCCAGCTCTCTTAGAGTAACTGTCTGTCTCTTGGAATCTCCTCCATGCTCTTGAGACTGTGACACAGCAAACCTTCGGGCAATGGCACGTATTGATGTGACATCCTGGTGGAGTTGGACTGTCTGTGAAACCTCTGTAGGGTCCAGGTATCACCTCATGTTACCAGTAGTGACACTGATCCTAGTCAAATGCAAAACTACTGAAAAGCAGTCAAAAAATGTCTGTGGCCTCCACCTGTAAAACCATTCCTGTTTTTGGGGTCGTCTCATTGTTGCCTCTTTAGTGCAACTGTTGTTAATTTCATTAACACAAAAACAGCTGACACTGACTAACAACCCCCTCTGCTACTTAACTGACCAGATCAATATCTCAGAAGTTTAACTGACGTGATACTATACTCTGACTAAAAAGTGTTCCTTTATTTTTTAGAGCAGTCTATTATAGCCAAACAATGCGATATGTGTCTTATCTGATCATTAACATTTTCTGGAAACATTTTCAAGTTTTGGAGCAGGGGGTTCTTTCTTGGACAGCTGCTTTTCAGTTCATAGCATTGTAAAACATTCTTGACTGTAGACAGAGAGCCTGGTGCTCTAGCAGTAACCAGTTTATGGTGGAGCTCTGCCTTGATGGTTCCTGACCAACTGAACCAATTTCCTCTCAGCTGAGTAAGACGATTTGAGGCTTATTACTACGAACTGCTAATCTTGGAATCCGCAGTTCTTTAGAAATGGCTCCCAAAGACTTTCCTGATATGTGTAAACCTACCATCATCCTTCTTGTGTATGCAATGAGCTCCTTGGACTTTCCTGTACAGACATAACATTTTTTTATGTTTTGTATTTAATATTTAGCAACAGTGATTGTGAATGAAAACACATAAACACTTGACAGAGAATAAATAAATAATAAAGACTGTGCAACCAGCCATGTTGTTATGATGACTATTAAACCGCCAAAGCAAAGAGATGGGTCCTGACATGAGCCTTAAACATATCAGTGAAAGATCAGACTTGATAATGAGCGGCAAACTATTCCGTACTTTAGGGCCAAGATCAGACATTTTATATTTTAGTTAACTAAGTTGACTAAGTTTTCTATTTTATGTCAATTCATAATTCTTCCTTCCTACATTCATTATTTAAAAAGATTTTGCTGCTGTAGATAAACTTGATCACCACCTTTCCAGGCTTTTTAATGGAATATGCTGGAGCTGTAATTAACATGAATCTGAATAAGAGCATTTAATACTTACAGTGCCTAAGATGTATTTGTGCAATTATGCAGCGGGATAAAAACAAAAAAAGTGAAAAATATGTCTATTCCAGCTGCAGCCTTTTTTCCTCATTTCCAGGAGCAGATTTATTCTTTTCATATTTCAGTGTTCAACCAGCCTGTGTGGCGAGAACAGGGAGGATGGAGTAGATTTGTGTTCTGGCTGCTCACCTCTCTGATCTCCTTTATCTTGGCCCCTCCCTTCCCAATGAGAGAACCACACTGGCTGGCAGGGATGACCAGCCGCAGGGTGACAGGTGGTTTGGAGCTGATGGTACCATTGGCCACAAGCGCAGTAAGGTCCTAGAGGGTGATACAAGAAACAAATCAGACAGCAGAGGTCAAGGTAGAAATCAGGGGAGAGATCAGTCACTGAGGAGTGTTAACTCCAACAATTAGGAATGAATTAAGCTCATTATGGTCAATTTGAGATTTATGTTAATCAAAACACACCTTAATTTTCCGTTTAATCAAGTTCTAACTCCTTAAGTAACCTGACACTGTTCATGTTTTGTGGAACTCAAACAGAATGAACAGAGCTAAATTAAAATCTCCACATTTATGCTGTTTCATAATAAGCCAAGTCAACACTTCACTGCTAATTAGCATTTATGCTATACTCATAATTTGTTAAGAACCACACACAACACAGTCAAGCTCATTTCCGCTGCATCAAGATAAATTGAACAAACAGGGATTAAGTGGCAGGTGAAGCGTTGGGTGGGAGGCAGAGAGAGCAAACAGCAACCCAGCATCTCCACCTAATTAACCTGTTTCTCCATATCTGTATAGGAGGCTCGCCAGCGATGTATGTTCTCTAGTCCAGTGTGTGGTCTGTGGGGCCTTTTAATTTTTTATACAGACTCCTCAAATCTGTATGAAAAGAGGAACACTGATTGCAGTGTGAATGTTTTACCCCCACCAAAGCACACTGTCCAAATGTCCTTTCTACTGCCAGCATGCTGAACCTGGTCATCTTGGGATTTCTTCTTCTAGATATCTATAATAAATTAATCTATCTGACAAAATGTGTTCAGGTTTGTGGACATATTGAGAGGATTTTAATTTCATTAGTTTCACCCTTTTTATGGTGATTCAAGAAAATACGACACAATGTTTAATTAGTTTAATTAATTTAAAGGAACAGTTTGACAATTTTGGGATAATAGAGTAGGAAAAAGTGTTGTTTTTTTTTTTTTAAGTAAAAAACATATGAGACAAATTGTAGTCAAAGCAGAGCATGTCTGGAGGAGATTGTTAATTATGATACTCACTTGTACCTCACCTGTATTCTTAACTGTATAAGCCATGAATAATTTTAGGAAATAATAACAGTCAAGAATATGTCTAAAAGTGTTGCAGGTATTTAGGTTTTAGACATATGAAATAGTTAGACCAGGAACCTCATTGATCTGAAGAGTGTTGTGCAGATAGTAAACACCCTTCTGCTCTGCTGTAGGTGGAGACTGAACATTTAATTAATGAACAGTGTGTCTCTGTGAACCTTTGAAATGTAAATACACCATGCTGTCTCTCTTCCCATCAGAATTCAACTCAACAAATGTCAGTATGTAAAAGCACTCTGCTTGTTTTTGCATGGTTTGTACGGGGTCCAGTTGGGCAATAAAATTAGTAGGGTTTGACTTAGGAGGGGACAGCATGAATATGTAGCCTCAAGGGATTTTAATTAAGAAGGGAGCTGCATAATATTTCCAATAACTGTGAACTTTAAATTTGAAAAGCATATTCTGATGTGGCTCTTGTGCTTCTCTACTCAGTGTCTATATTTAGTGAGCCTCTCTGACGTGTTGTCTCATTAGGAGAGGAGCACACAGCTTGTCTGCACAATCACTAGTCTCTGGGCGTCATTTTCTTGATTTGATCTAAAAATATGAGCCATATCTTAACAACTGTGAGCGTTCCTATACTTTCCTGTTCCATCCCAGCAAAAAGAGACTCTCAAAGCAAATTGGTGGAAATAAGACAGCAGGTTACACAAGCACTGCTCGAACAAAGAGTTGCTGGTCTTAAATTTCCAAAGCATATTGTGTTGCTGCTGGGATAAAGACTCAAATACAGAGAGATTATGTGCCTTTCATGCATGCTTTGCCTTCGACACCTGGAAACAAATAACATGTATGATACTGTAGTGCATGTCTTCTGATATCAGAGCACTTTGTGGTTAAAACACAAGCAGAAAGACGCACAAGTGATCACCTGCCAAATGAAAGAACTAAGTGAGCTTGGGCCATTGTGCAATCACAAACTATTGAGACAGGGGGAAATGCAGAGTCTAATAATCACTGACCAAAAACTGATTATTCACCTTTGTTTTTAATTAAAGGCGTCAGACATACAATAACTCAACTATGGTGGAGGTGGCACGCAGTGGGTCATCCAACACGTTGCCATGGCAACCCGGGAGTTTCAGGGTTGAAAAGTGTTGAATGTGAAAGATATTTAATGAATACTGCATTGTGCTCCCAGCTAGCGTGTGTTTACTGAAGGCTGTCGACGTGAGCAGGGAGCACCTGTTCCCTTGCCAGCATCTGCTGTGATGCTAAATCAGAGTGAGGAAGTCTCTCAATCCACTATATTAATTAGAGCAGTGATGGACAGTCACTGGTGGGAGAAATAGCATGAAGAACCCATTATTTATAACTCACCAACAGTCCATGAGAAGATATACGAATTCATCTCATTAACAGGTACAAATCAGTATAATTAACAGTTTTATTGAGTGGATGTGCTGCATAGTAAAAGTGTGGAAGCAAGTGTGGAAACATTCATGTGAAAAAAATGAATGTAATCAACTTGCTGCACAACACACATCATGAATTCCACTTACAAGAAAATGTATTTGCAACAGCAGCTACTGAACATCCACTTCTCCCAAATTTTGCATCTTGCCACATCAACTGTGTTTTGCGAAAGTTTTTTTCCTTCCTTCGCTTCATTTTACATTATAATTGACAGCTGTAAAAACACATTAGTGTTAATGATGAGATGAAGTTCAGGAAATATTTTTTGGCAATAATATGGTGAAATGGCTTCTTGCATTTTTTTTCCAACTATCAAAAATCTATTATTTTAGCTTGACTCAAACTTCCAAAAGCTTCAATTGTATTGTGACTGTTCTTTCAGAAACACTGAGACACACAAATGTTGGCTTGTTTATGGTAGATAATGACAAAATCTGATTTCACTTCTATGTGATGGTAAACAGTATGATGCATTATAGTTACAGTTACCTCCTCCAGTTTGTATGTGATCATGGTGAAAGCTCTGAAGACGCTGTCTGTGGAACCAGTGATGGTGATGATCCTCTCTGGACAGGAACCCTCTGAGATGTTGACGCGAGCGCTGCTCTGTGGGGACAGTGGACATGACGTCGCATAATGGTCAGCTTTAAAGAAATAGTTAAGACTTTTTGCTTATTTGCTTTCTTGAAGACAGTTAGCTGGGAACATGAATAATAATCTCCTATCCACTTGGCTTACAAGACAGTAAACAGAGGGAAACAGCTTGCTAGGCTAAGGCTCCAACTTTTACACATCAACTCTGCTGTAATTCTGATTTTAATAATTATATTATTTAGTTCTTACTGCATTGATCACGCCTTACTTTAAACGCGTTGTCTGTTTATTCCCGTCTAAATCTTCCACCTTTAAATAAAAGCTTAGGAGGCTATTTCTATTTTTGTCCATGCCTTTCTAAAACGTTTCAGTTCAAACATAACTTCAACTTCAAACATCATGAAATAGTTTAAGAAACACTTTAATGCTGCCTATAGCTTCATATTCAGCATACAGATATGAAAGTGACATTGATCTTTTCATCTAACACTCACCAAGAAAGCAAATAAGAACATCTTCCAAAAAATCAAACTATTACTCTTGTGGGTGTGTTTCTACACAGAGCGTCCACAGAGATACTGAAAGCTCTATGCTTCTTCCATTTTTGTGTTCTTGTATTTCTGTGAGTTAAAGTCATATGAGCAGAAACAGGACAGTGCTCTGACCTTTGGGCCATTTTCCCCAGCCACTCCAATGACTCATGCTCCCACTGTGGCTGTAAGGCCTGGGGAGATATGGACAGGAAGAGGCTCATGCAGTTTGAAAGTAACAAAGGCCAAAGCTGGCTGGCTAACTGATTGGACGGACAGGATTTATCCAGCAGCTCCGCTGGGCTGCATTGTCCCGTGACCTACAGAAACTGTTTATCCTTCTGCCTCATAAAGTACAACATAAAACCTCTGCAGCCAGTGAAACACTCAAATGTACCACCACAGTGTCAGCCTAATTACTTTTAATACAAAGAGTTAACCAAGCAGTATTAGTTTGGCTGCACCCTTGAGATTTATAAAGAGGGAATGGAGGGGCTGACAGAGAAAAGGAAATCAGGACAGGAAAGAGGATTTGGTGAGAGAGCAGCTAGAGGAGAGGTAGTGAATGACGGAGAGAGAGGATTTAAATTGAAAAGGTGCCGTTATTGCCCAAAAGGCAATTTGGACAATGTACCTCTTCTGTATGCCTTTCAGACTCAAAGCTCCCAAACTAAAGAACAAAGCTTTATTATAAATACACACAACTGCCAGAAAGCTTGACCAGTATTAGAGGGCCCTCTGAGATCGTCCCTCTCTGTTTTCTCTTGAGATGAACCTACTGGACTTGTGGCCACAGACAGAGAATTCAGAAATTAAAACACTCATGGTCAATTCTTAGTATAAGAAACAGGAAACAGAGTGTGCTTATTAAAGCTGTATGGTATGTTGACATACACATATATAAACATACATATATAATCAACAATTTTATAATGTGCTAAGCAGAAAGTACAAACATGCAAGTAAATGGCCTGCTGGTGTGGTTTGAAACTCTAAACTGTGGACACTTTACCTCTTCTCGTATTCGTTTCACAGTCTCCCCTTTCTGGAAAAGAGAAGATGAAGGGCAGCTTTAAACAAATTTAAAAGTATTTCGTTTCGGAAAAAATATATACATATATACATATAACACTCGAAACCTAAGTGAAACCTGCTATTTTACCCCACCTAAGTCTGACTACAATTTTGCAGAACACATTTCAGCTAGAGTTTCAATCTGCAATGTATTGAAGTAGTTTCCTCTGCACTACTTTTGTAAAACAAATAATCGAATACATCTGAAAGAGACGTGCACCTGCAGTAATGGCTGTATATCCAGTGTGTGTGAAGGCCTCCTGCCAGGGACAAGAACATCCTCTGCTGGTTTTTTGATTGCTTCCTCTCCTCTCCCCTATTTTCTTTTGGTTAAAGTCCATCCAAGCTGTCACGCCTCTGTTCACACCTTCATGCACCCACTGACAACCACTTCCTTATAAAAACAGTATCATCTCACAGCCCGGGCTATACCATTATTTAGCATAGGTTCTAGGTGCAGATTAAGTGCCTCTCTCTGTTGAGCTGCAAACTCATCTCTCACTTTCTCGCCCTCTCCTTCCTCTGTCTTCTACATATTTAGATTTTCTGTAACACATTGCAGCATCCATTGTGATGTCTCTCTTTTCAACATTTTTTTTTGCATTCATCTATTTGTTTCTTGTTTCTTTTCTCTTTTTTTTCTATTGTTTCAGTGTCTTTTGTAGGTGTTGTATTACAAACCGTGGCACTAGGAAATACTAATGCGACACATTTCAGCCAGGCATCTCGTAACAGAAAACTAAAAGTGGGGCCAACAGTATTACAGTATGTCTTTGGAGCACGGTTTCAACAGAAGACTTTAGTTGTTTTTTTTTTGTTTTAAGGCAGCTACATTTAGGATTGGGATATTTAGAACAATTGTTTGTTAGAAGGTTTTGTGTTCTGTGTTGATTTCAAAAC
>JAUBNQ010000026.1:15919985-15964979 GCA_032353495.1 Ctenopoma kingsleyae | reverse complement strand
CCCCCCCCCCCCCCCCCCCCCCCCCCCCCCCCCCCCCCCCCCCCCCCCCCCCCCCCCCCACTAAAACGCTTCTCTCCTTGGTCGCAATACAAAAACACACACATAGACTGATGCAGATGGCCAACTGAAAGAAAAACCTCAATTTAGTGTACTGTAGAGCAAAGAGGATTACTGTCACAAAGGTAGTCTTTTCATTTATTTGCTTTGTATACAACACATTCCCAGTGGGGGGGTGGGGGGTTGCATGCACCTCTTCTTATTTCTTCAGTCACTTTTTGTATGGCATAGGCAGAATGAAAGCAGTTCTTTCAGGGTAACTCCTGAACTAAATAAATCATGCTCATGGGATTCTTTGCGCGACACAACAGGAAAGTCATGTGGCCTGCTGGATCCATCTTCAGAGCTCAGCACAGTGCTATCTTTTCATAGTAGGGACAGCCTGCAGCCCTATGAACCGCTGGGTCAGTCTTAAGAACAGCAGCGAGTGTCACGCTGTGTCAGAAGAAAGGCTCTTTTCATAGCAGAACAAGAAGAAATCTACTCCGTTTGTATTCATGAAATATGCCAGATCATAAATCAACATCTATTCATATGATACTCCATGATACCTTTCTTGTACAACATAACCTACTTCATGGTAAAACATAAGAATAAATGCACAGCTCAAGGAAGTAGGGAGCTGAACCTCAAGAGTCCATAGTTATTAGACAGCGACAAGCACAGGTTAATCGCTCAAATGCAGGTTAATTGCTACTGAAGATTTATCTCAAATATTGGAGAGGAAATTAATTTGTATCATAACAATGCTCCTGTGACAACAACAAAATGAATGCCTGAGTGAAGATGATGAGACTGTCTCATAAAACGCTAAAGCGCTAAAAGTTATTACAGCACGCTACATGGTACAGGTGAAAAACAGAAACAGTGTAGGACTAGTTTGATGTTGATATGACTTCAGACATTATAATAATTTAATAAACATCTGCATGTAATTTAAGATGTTTTGGCAATGAAGACAATAGCATTCCCCCAGTGTTGTTAATGGCTAAATCATCCAGGAAAGCTCTTCTTGTATTCTCCTGGTCAAAAAAAGTGAGTGAATATCTATGATGTCTCTCTGCAGAACTGTTTAATAGGATAAATCAGCCGCACTGGGCTGCATTTGTTTGATGACTGCAAAATAAAACTAAGCATTGTGCTTGTTTTTTTTTTCTCCCCCTTCAGTCTGCAAGAACAGCATCTTAATAGATGAGAGGGATTACTGGCAGTTCCCAGACATTGGAGCAGCACGTGTCAGGTCTGGCTTCTGTTATTTATGAAGCCTCTCAGCCCCAGCCCTCACTCTGCAGCAGAGATGCAGGTGGGGTTTCATTATTGAAGATGCTCTTCCACTTCTTATTAGATCTCTGACTCTCAGAGTGCATTAAGGAATTGCATTTGGGCAGAGAGTCAGCAATACATGATGGTCTGTCTTTGTACCCCCTGGAGTGTGTGCCTCTCACATCAGCCAAATTGTACTATATTATGTCCTGTTCTCTTTCCACGATTCTTCAGGAATAAATATGATATTTGTACTCAAGCATATGCCCCTTCACCACACACGCAGAAAAAAATTCTACTCCTTATTGATCTCAGCTATGCTTAAGAAGAAAAAATCTAAATTCTGTTCTCCCACTTCTCAACAAAACAGTCATGTACATCCCACAAACAATTTATATTAACAGCTTAAGCATTTCTACAATTGTGTCCTGCTTATCCCCACTTTTTGTTTGAGCAGATAGACACAGGAGGTGCACATACAAGATTCATAAAAATCTACAGGCAGCAACGACCACAATCTCCTTTATCAATCTGCTGATACACTCTCAGATGCTTTCTATAGATTCTGTTGTAATTAAGAGTCTAAAGGTGATGAACTTATAGAATTTCAAATGGGTGTGTTGTGCTAAAATGACACATTTCAGGCCTAAGCTTACAAAACATGTGAGTGTTACTAGAGTTGGAAGTATAAACAGGACGTATTTTCATTCCACCTAATACAACCAGAGAGGAATAATGAAACCCACAATATGGTTAATTAAGATGTAGACAAATATGTTTGTACCCTCTGCGCTAAATAAACATGATCACCATCATAGTATTTACTGGCTGTAATTATAGCAAGCAAATAGATAAACTGGAAATATCTGGAACCTGTATGACCAGAAGGTCAAATAAATATAACTGAAGAGTGTCTATTGTAGTAATATACTACAACTAGACTGCACTTACAGCTACAGTTGACTACAGCTAAATGTGACTAGTAGAGTTAAGAAAACACGTTCAGCCAAAATACATGTGCACCAAATTTTCAGTTTTCATTTGGGTCTGCTTATCAAGACAGTTTTCCTATCCTGTGTAAGACTAATGCAATTACGCATCTTGGTGAATAATGGTGCTGTCACACACACTCGCTGTCTCAGCACCAAGCAGGCGCCCACAGTACTGGACTTGTTGAGAATGATCTTTGTGTTCAGGACTGGCCTGGCCAACGGGGTCCACTTCCATTAGTACAAAAGCGTCTACACACAAGACACCTATTGTCTCCTTGGTCTCACTGTGTCCCCCTACTCATCTGGCGACTTTCTGCCACATGCTGGATTTAAAAGCACTGTCAGTTTATGTGGCTTCATTAATTCAGCTTCAAGGCAAGAATCTAACAAATGATTTCATCCTACAGGCCACTCTAGGCTTCTCATATGAAATAGACAGAATTGTAATAGTTAAGTGACTCTGGCTTATTTATTATTATTTCGGAGATTGTTACATAGGTGAGTTTGTTTTGAGTCTGTTTAATGCAGTTTCAGTAATAACACATTAAATCTGGCAGTCGATAGCGAGACTGTCACCTACTGAATAGATCAGTTTCAAGTTAAAGAATTTTGAACGTGCTGTCCAAAAATAATCTAAGGTACTTACCTGATTTCATGTAAAGGTTGCAGGCTGTAGTTCCCACTAAAGTATCCCCATGGATCTGTGTTGTCCGTGTTTTGTATCCACATAGACACCAATAACATGAACGTGTAGTGCGTACTGTCCTCCCGGTGTGTCAGCAGACTGGAGTGCAGGGCGCCTGTGTGCTGAGAGGAGAGAGAGACACAGAGAGAGAGAGAGAGCGAGCGAGAGAGAGAGAGAGAGAGAGAGATGCAGGCGGGGACCACCCCGCTCACCCTGATCACCATCAACCGAGGCAGCCCGTGGGAGAAGACAATCCTTTGGTTCAGCTGCCTTCAAGCGTCCAGTGCGTTTATATCCCTGCCCCGGCCGCTGTAGCGTGATTCTTCCTGTCCCCACAGGACCTCCACTGGGAGCGGAGCGCGCTTCTCCCCGTGCTTCGCACCGCAGATTGACACATCCAGGATCACTGAGCCTCTGCGCGGTGTGAAATCACGGCCTGACCGGGGAAATTACATGCACCGAGTCATTCAGACTGCTTAGAAATATACTGTCTTGTCTTGTCATAATTGTATTATCGTGGATAATTTAACTATTCTCAGAAGTCGATGTCGAATTACATGTCAAATCATATTTTTTACATCACGTTGCTTATAGTTTAACCTTTATTTCTGTAGAATCCACATTGGAGTCAAATCTTGAACCCAATGTAAATTTCTTTTGAAGTTTTATGGTGATCAGTTCTCTCACACGGCGCCATCTAGTGCACCTACCTTAATATTGCAATCCCGACAGGGAATATCCATGGATGTGTGTGAAAATAGTGAAAGCATTTATCGCCACACCCTCTTACTTTATACAGGGTCTGGGCTCTTTTCACTTGATAAAATGATGTATGCAATGCAGTAAGACAAAACAATCTCTCAGTGCTCCTGTGTGAATGAGATATCTCCATCTATTTCACAAATTATTATTATATTATTATTATTATGTTTCTCAGGTGCCTCTCAATCATACAAGATAATAAGAAGAGGACTATTTGTAAGCTCATATTTATATTTCCACATAAAACTCTTTGTTGATCACTACTTCTTACATTTCATTACATTACTACTGTCCGTGAGTTTCAACATTTTGTCTTTCTGATGGTGAGATTTTCTCTTGCTTGGGAGTCAAAATAGAATAAAGAGGACCCATAAAGTTAATATTTACTGCAGATACAGTCACACACACAGATTGTTAAGGTTAATAGCTGTTTATGCCCTAAATGTACAATAAGAATTATGAGTAGGGGAGCTTGTATGTTTCAGCACACTTTAAACACTTAGTATCACTTATTCAGAGTCATGGACATGGTTCATATAGTTTGAAACAAGCACAGTGATAGTGTGTGAAGAAAGCCATATTAGACGCTAACCTTAAGGGAAGACATACCAGTAAATCTTTTGACAGGGAAACATAACTTTGAAGCAAGCAATAGGATGAGAATAATATGGGCTTATTGTTTAGTCTGTCAACCATGCAGAGGCAGCTCTATGAGAGCTACTACATAATGACATCCGATGAATCAAGCACTTAAGAGTATAAAACGTTTACTGCATAGTTTGCCCTGGTCCGTCTGGTCTAAGGACAAAGTGAGATGTTGTTTTATGAACAGCAGGAGGTGCTGTGTGCCTTCTAATCCATCTTGTTGAGACAGGGTGCATTGTTGGGGGAAAAAATGAAACCACCACTAGGGGTGTGTGAGTCAGAACCTTGCCAGCCATCAGTCATGGTGATATGGTTTTAAAACAGCTGAGGTACACCATTGGATGTGACACAGCCATCAACTGGGAGAGGGAACTGTGATCACATCAGTATACATGTCACATACGATGCAGGGCTATAATAAACACACTCAGCTCTGCACTGAATCACAGCTGGACAAGCTGACAAAGCTGCACTAGTTGTGGGATTTCTTGGAAATTAATCAGACTTTCACCCTGCTTTGTGTGTGTGGATGCTGTATTTGCACCAGAGTTTAAGATATGAGGGAAAGAGAATTACACGTAAATTTTGTTTTGATTTTACGTTTGGATTCACCTTTAATGACTGAGGCACACACTGAGGATCAGTATTCAGATCATTTCTGATTTATTTCGGTTGAGCCACATGTGTTTTCATTGTAACATCATAATTTCTAAAATCAAATAGAGCTGAAAATTAGATAGTGATGTCATTCACAAAAGCATTGCTTGTATACAGACTTCCATTTACTTTGACAAACACAATGTATATCATCCCTGCTTGTCTGGGAGCATTCAAGCCTAACAAATACCTCTTGAACTAAATGGCACTGAAACAACAAGGGATGACACCTGGGAAACAACTACAATTACTCAGCTATGGAACGTCTCTTTTCTTCTATCCAGTCCTCTCATGCAGAAACAAGCATGGCTTAACACTATCTGCACTGAATTTCGCAGAATTTTTAACTTTCTCATGACAAACAGTGATTGTAGACATATGGGGAATGAATGAAATATTATTCTGCTTCTGTCTGCTTTCACATAACAGAGCTCACAGTAGGTCCGCCTTTCATTAAAGAAACTTCTGCTGTAGCTTGATCTTCTTGAAAGCTGAAATTGTCTTTGATTCCCTCTCGAGCAAGAAGCAGTGGTTTGACATGTCTTTTTTGATGTTTGCTTATCAAACATGAAAGTGATTTCTAGTACAAACTTTAAAATAACTTTGTTTATAATTCACACTACAGAACCTGCAGGTGTTGCCGGATCCGCTGCCCCTGTTTAAAGAATGAGAGTGACCCACAAATAAAATACACTGACATCTGCATGTTAATATCTAGTGTATATAGTGTTTAAACCACTGTGACAGTTTGCATTTAGACTCAGAATGGTGATGAATATTAGAAAGCTCATTTCCATATACTCTATGTTCCTTTGAAGATGTTTGGCTTTGAAGCAAAAATTTTATTTGTACAATGGAGGCAGAACAGACTTGTTGGAAAAGCTTACTAATAGGAGATTTAGTATTAAATAGCTTACAGAACAAGGATTATGTTTGCCGTGCTCTGTAAATGTTGTTGTCTCAAGCTGAACTGGCACTGAGGATGGCAAGCTATCATATGATTCAATTGTTGTTTTATTTGTGTAGATGTTATGTACAAGTGTGACATAATCAATTTTCCCCCATTTCATCCGCTGCTAGTGACTATAGTAAATATTTTAAACAATTTATAGGGGAAATTCACAAGCTGTATAACACAATTAAAAAATAGACCCACGTTGCAGCTGCAACATATCAAAAGGCAATGATAGTTATAATACAGTAAAGTAAAATACATGATCTGGAAATTCTCCTTAAAGAATGATACATTATGCAAGTATATTCTGAGACTTACAGTTTTTTATTATACTTGTACTTAAATAAAATTTTAACAAACTATGAAATAAAAGATGGTCACAGAACATCCACAGAGCACTGATAGCCAAGAAAAGTAATGTAATGGTACTTGGCATTGACAGAAATATGAAGAGATAAAATATGTCAACATGGGAATCTAATCTACTTAAGTCCTTACATCATCTCATTTCCAAGGAGCAGTGGTGGCCTAGCCCTAGTTGTTACAGATGCAGTGAGGTCAAAGGTCAGATCTCAGCGTTGTTCAGTAAAATTAGAGCTGGAAAGTGAATTATGAATGTTCCCTCCTCTCAGCTATCATACATGTGTCTCTGTACGAAGCTTGCTTGCTCAATACTGTTTGGACACAGTTTAAAGGTATATGTAGCGCTATTTGCAGCATCCAAACATGTGACCTGACAAAGCAAATGAACATTTTAAACATTGATATGTTTGGTTGCTGCATACTTGAATGTTTAATGTTGTGTAATGGTACTATGAAATTTAAAAATAAAAAAAATACAAATTCTTTTTCATTTTAGCTACTGTTTGTGGATGCAAGCCTTACTGTAACACCCCGCTTAGTTATATAGAGATCATTTATCATCATCCATTGTATTTCTTTATCATTTAATAATGATGTGCATCCTCCTGCACCCAGAATAATAAAGTTTTAATTAAAGTTATTAACAATTGAGATTTTATCAATGACACAGTCAAGAATGATCACAGGACCTTAATTCAGTGTCTGTTAAATAACCTGAAGATGAGATCATGGCAGATGTGAGAGGAAGTGTTCCTCTAGGCTATAACTTGGCCAGAAGATACTGTGTCATCCTAAGCTGCACAAATATGCAATGTAGGCAACATTATATAGTCCCTAGTACTGTGGCTGGAAACAGCCTGTAGACAGGAACTTGATATGATGAGTATGGTGAAACAAGTATGAAGTTGTGGCATTCATTTCAAAGAGCTGCAAAAGAGAGAACACGAACTTAAAACTGCAAGTGAAGTGAAAATAAGAATGTAAAGCAGACTTTTTTAAAAAAAATTTCTCATTATTAGTTCTTCAAACTATCTGATTACTATTGATAAAAGGGAACAGATTGTGTTTTGTAAATTTTTAATCATTATGTTGCTTTTTAAACAGAAAAGTGTGAAATAAACCTTTAAAGTAACTTAATGATAACTTCCTGTCCCAGGACCCCATCAAAGCTCTTGACTGTAACTTCAGAGACAGGACTAAGGACTCTGCCAAGTCTCATGTACAGTATCAAGTATGAAGAGTGCCTTCAAACAGCTTTTGATCTTGAAAGCGCACTGACATGCTGGTAGGTAATGGGATCTGTGCTCGAGCACAATGCTATACTTGTGCACAAAAACACTATATTGTGACAACACCCACTGTTCTGAAGCTTGTTTCTTTGTCAAGTATTGAAAAGCAGCAGTTAAACCATAAACGAGAGTATGTTGACAATAGCACTGAAACAAATGTTCATACTAATATTTACAGTACCTATGGATATATTAACAACTTATATAACATCCACACGGGGCAGTCACTATTGACAACAAAGGACAAAATATTAGAATAAAAGATAAAGTATGCTACTGAAGTCAACAAAAGAACAATTACCAAGAAATATTTTGTTAGAGAGCTAGTTGGTGCCTTGGGCTTTAATTATTGAAGCCATTTTTAAAGTCAGTTTTTAACTACTTTTTGTCACATGACGCATTTTGCTGAGAACACATTCAGTTATATGTATTTATATGACAAGCTACCTAGTACAGCTAGCAATCTTCTACAGCTGGCAAGTATGAGGCTGATCTGAGGATTAGGGACAAGTATTAACCCTCACATTTTTGTCATGACAAAACTGTGAAGTAGTAAGCCAAGTTGTTTACAAAATACTTTAGCAGACAGGCCTGTATTTAAATCATAATTTAGCAATAATAACAATAACCTTTCAACATTGTATTCAGGAAATTGCTGTATTTAACGTTCACATTTGTCTCATTTTGTACAAAAAACCATGATTATAATTGTCCAAGTATTCTTTTTATATAAATAGTGAGACTTTGATAATGGCAAACACCTAAAAACAAAATTTCAATAGCAAATCTGATTGTTCAACATTTTCATGCTGGACACTGTACAAATACAAAAGTCTATACCATGATAATAAGCTTTCTACACTGCAGAACAAAAACAGGAGGTTTATTGATAGCTGTGATTTACATCAGTTCAGGCAGAGCAAACAGATTGTGATTTATATTCTACAGTATAACAACATACCTGAGTCTGAGGGGATAAAGGGAAAAAGATCCTCAAGGTTTTGTTTTTCTGTGCATGCCTATACACATGCTAGGAATGTGAAGAATGGCAAGCAAGCGACAAGAGGGGCCTTGTATTTGTAGGTCTATCTCCTGCCCACCCTGTGTATTAAACTCTTATCTGTTAAATGAGACAGTGCCGATGGATTTGGACAACAGGACTTTGGCATCAGCGCCATGTTCCCTGCACTGAGAGCTCTGCTGTATCACAGAGAGTCCCTGTGTGAGCCCAGCACAGAAGCACAGACAGCCTTGGACCAAGCAGTGGGTGGATAAGGGGGAGCCACATAATAGGTAGCTTCAGACTCTGCCATTCCTTCTCCTTGAACGCCACTGATGTTGTTTCCCTGTTCGTCTTTTACCACAGATATGACTGTAACATGGAATTTTGAGTGATAAGCCCAAGAGTCTAGATTCAATTCACACTCTCCCACATATCACCTGGATGGATGTGTGGCTGTGATTCCTGTAGCCATTGACTCATTCCATCTCAGTCTGTGCTGTTACCATGTGACTAGACAGGCAATAAGGCAGACTGAAATGCATCCACCAGCTCTGACTCATGATTTGATCTGGCTTGTAGTTTCCCTCTTCCTGGGCCGGAATTGATAGGTAGCATTAAGTGCACACCTGGGACCCAATGTAAGGCCTCCTCACTTTCTCCCCATTTCTAGCATCCCTAAGCCCAGGGGCTCAAGCAGATATTAAGCAAGCGTGCTGCACCACATACTTGGCAGCCCATGCAGACTTTCTGAGACAGAGCTGCCTGCCACGTTAGACATTAGTGCCAGTCACCGTCAGGTCCAATGAACAAAACTGGAGCACATTCCTGAGACCTTACACGTTCTTGCTAGTTAATAAATCTCTTAGCCTACCAAGGACAGAAAACACAGGAAGGTGATAATTATGTAGGTCAGAGAGGTAACAAGAGAGGGCACAGAGTCAGGTTACACTAACCATGCTTGTCACCTTGTGCAGGGATTGGACTCTCCCAGATATATAGGCCACACACTATATGCAAGTCTGACATGAGTTATCTTACCTAGAGGGTCTGTATGAAATAACAAGAAAAGGAATCTACGACCATGGAATCAGCTCTGAGTGCTTTGAGTTAACATCAGCACGCTAACATGTTTACAACGATAGTGCTAATTTCCTGATGACAATATTATCCTGATATGCGATATGATATTCCTTATTAGCACAAACACAACATGCAGCTAGGACAAATGGTAGTGTCAATATGGACGATGTTTATGTCTGAACCAAATTTCACAATAATCTATCCAATAGCTCAGACGTTTTGCACAAAATCACAAATATCAACCAAATGGTGGCATCAAAGGAAAAGTCAAGGGACTGCAAAAGTCATAAAGTCATTTTAATATATCTGTACCAGATTTCCTGGGCTTAAGTGCTCGTTGAGATATCTTGCTAATTATTTCATTCAAATGATTCCTAACAGTCATAACTAAGCTAAACTGTTTCTGCATTAAAGTCATAGCTGTTAGACATACTAGTTTAGTAACTAAACTGGTTCAAATAAGGAATTGATGAAGACTTTTAGGTGAACTATAGCATCATAGTTATAATGTGCAAAAGGTTCATTTGGAGTCATGCATAATGATGTTATGCTACTGCTGAATTGAGTTAAAGGCATTTCAGGTGACTGCTAAAGACTTGCAGTATACATTTAGGGACAACTGAGGGACTATTCTGTCATTGGGTTTTTATTGGATTTTTACTCTTCATTGGGGTCATTCTCTGGTTATGCCATTTGCTGTTTTCTGTATTTGCTGATGTCCTCTTGATGTGTTTCAGACTCATTAGGGCTGTTTGTCTCTGATAACAAAACTATTACCCCAGTCACACAGGCCATTAGGGGCTTTTCTTCAGACTTCCATTTAGCATGAACTATCGCAGAGAGCTGGGTGTTTACCCTGTAATGGAGGAGCCTGATCTGCTACTGGTCGAACATATTCAGCTGTTAATGACCGATCTCCAGTAATTGCCTCTGGGATCTCTGATAGTGGATTAATTATGCAGTGTAATTTCAAATTACCAGTTAACTTGCATCAGCAAGACTTGGATGGGATTAAATTACACTGAGATACATGTAAATATGACAAGATGAAACTGAAAGTCCCAACTTATTTTTTTAGAATAACATGATATTCGGTAAATAACCATTGTTTTTTAACATAAAGATGATATTTTCAGAAAGTAGTAGCTTGCTAACAATGTATTTCAGTCTAAACATGTAGAAGTGATGATTGCACCTCTTGGAACATCTTATTTGTGCTGAGCAGCGAGAACAGATAACCAGGGGGCAGGCACAAACAGGAACAGTACACTGGTCTAGGCACTGTGTTGAAAGGAAATCCTCCTTCTTCCTGTTCTATTATGAGCTCAACATAACAAGTGACAGCATAAGCAGACACCCACTGCAGACCAAAAAACAAAACTTCTAACAGGTAAATAATGTATTCCTGAAACCTTCTTTAAAGCATTTCAGTGTTGATGTTAACAAAGTGATCCTGTGAATTACTGTAGCCCTGTATCTTTTTGTGTCAGAAACCAAAAAATATTATAGTGTAGATATTTTGAATTATGATTGTCACAAAAATTGTTTTGGAAATGAGAGAGAACAACATCGACAAAGTAGAAACGGTCTTTCCATTTGTTACTGAGTAAAGCTGATAAGGTTGTCTGAAGTAATCTACCATTGTGAGAGAGAGGGGGGGATTGGCTCCACTGAGGGTCTCACTACTCCAGCCCCCACAGCGGTCCAACAGTCTGCTCAGAATAACCCTTCTAATAAGTCACTTGGAAGAAAATGTGGGGAGTCAGCTGATTCCTAATCCACTCTCTTTCTCGCTCTGTGCTCACACATCAAGAGTCAGATTGATATGTGCAATCACATGAAAGCACATCTGCCGTAGGGGTATCATGGTCTCGTAGACCTGCAGGTGTTGTTGTGTATGTGTTTACACAAGAGCTGGTTGATGCATTTGCAATGGAAATCCATTGTCCATAATACATATGCTTCAATGGTAAACAATAGGATAAGAGAACAGCACCTGCTAGGAAATGCATAAATTCTTTTCAGCTGACATTCTCACAATTTACATATTGTGTCTGTGCTGACGGTGAATTAACATTAGCATTAGATTTAGAAACAATTATGATAGACAATTTCTAAATAGGTTCTTATTACTCTGTACTGTAATGTGTAAATCTATGGCTAACAAAATGAAATGATGATTTGATAATCATATTTCATAATACATATTTAACACACATTTGGAAGCAAATTCTGAATTAATTTCATCACCTATGCATGTTCCCTTTGGATAGAAAATTAATTTACATACTCTGAGTCTAATCTTTTCTCTCTAGTCTACATTCAGATCCTACATGCATGTTTTTTTCAGTGTTTCTTCATACTGTTGCCTTGTAGGGATGAACAAAGCGTCAGGGGATTGACATGATTGACAGGCCTATGAACTATTACAGACAGGCTCTGTTTCTCTATATTAAATCCTAATCATACTTGCCAAGGCTTTTATTAGTATATAAAGACCTTTTCTTTGTTGCCACGAACATCAACTCAATTTTGCTCAAATACATTCACACAGTTTATAGTTTATGATAATGTGTGATGATGGCATTACATAAATGGCACCACATATTTCATGCAAATATTTTCAGTTGAGTGAACGACAGCTAATCATTTCTTGGCTAATAGAATGATAAGAATGGCTATTTCCACTGTTTTATTTGGCAGTGTAAGTACATCTTTGATTGTTATTTCATTTCAAGTTTTTCCACTGTGCTGTTCTTCTTCAACACTAGCTGTCAGTGTGGAAGATGTTCTTCTTTCAAGTTTTGTTCCCAGTAGAGTTCATGCCCTATTTAAAACCATAATAATGCAGGCTAATATAACGAGTCATTCATATAAGCTCAAAGAGAGCTCAACAAAGAAATGCCACCCTCATTGTATCTGCTCCACCTTTAAAGGGGAAGTTAGAAAGTCGTCAAGGTGACGAAAAGTAATCTCAAGGAATCTTTAGCAGTGCAGAAAGCTGGAGAGCAGGGACTGATTTAAATGTCTGCACCACAAATCTACAAACCAATACTGACTATTCCACTGTCCACACTAACATTAACTCAAGTAACAGACAGTGACAGCACTAAATTTTATTTTTTCATTCTTGTAAACGTTAGAGCACAGAATTGACATTGGCTAATTATACTATTATAATACATGACAGTTACTACTAAATACTAAATAAAAAATCAAACATAAATGCAAGCTTGGCTGTATGATAAACCGTGCTAAGCTGCCCAACATTACTCATCAACAATATTCAACTCAACAATATTCCCAATTCCACTCAAGATTATTTCCACTGAAGTTTGATTTTCAACCATGACACTGACTTCTGTATTAAAATTAGAAATATGTTTCTTGTGGAATATGTAATTGCTCTAAGATTTTTCACATACATGAACAGAAAATAAGTATTTTTTTCTTGTTAATGATTTAAACACACTTGAACAAATATAACCTATAGACCAAGAATGGGACATGCCTCATCTGCCTAGCATTTCAGGCTTTAAAAAACATGAGTATCCCAACTTTATGTCATAGTAAGTCTAATAAACCTGAAGGAAGAATCAGAGAGACCTTCATATTTGACTTTTGTTACTCATAACTACAGTACATAAACACGTGGAACCTTTCGTCATAAACATTAGAAATATCATTAAAATGCTCTGGAGATAGATAAACTTCTTCGCTGATGGTCAAGGTTTGTAAGTTTTCTTTTGAAGGGAGAGATATGAAGTCAGGTTATAGGATAATTTTACAGGTTTTGGATTTTATATTGTGCATATTGTGATCTTTAGCATACACCATTCTACATTATTGTACACTGTGCTGATCTTTTGTTAGATCAAAGTGGGCTCATCATCAGTAAAATCCCCTTGGATATACTCATGAAGAGCTCAATTAATTAAACACTGACCTTTAAGTCAAATTGATTTTTATTTAAAAAAACAACTTAAGAAACAACTGCCAGATTTAAATTGTCAAAAGTGATAATTCATGAACAAGTCTGAGGGAGTAAATCTCTGCAAGATACAAATATTTTAAAAAAGTTGAATGAACTCATATTTCATTTTTCATGTGATGCATTGTAAAAATTCATACATAGCCTACGTAAGTAATCAGTATGCGTGGCAGGAGATAAATCTATGAAGGTCACTGCCATGTCTGTTAGTCTGATAGTTGCTATGCCAAGTTACTGGAGGAGGAAGCAAGGATATTAAATGTTGTGTATTCGTATGTCTGTTTATCTTGTCCTCTTCATATGATTAAAGGATAAGAAAGACAGATTGAGAAAGACAGATAAAAGATCAACATTGTCCTTCAAATAATAATTCCTCACAAAAAACTAAGTTTCCTGGAGTTTTACATTTTTCATTCTGAAAAATTAATGAACCATGCAATTGATTTCAATGTCCAAAAGTAGTAATTAAGTAATTCATTAGTCAGTAATTGCTAAATGATAGGCTATTTAATGTTTCAAAAATATGATGAAGCTGTTACAGAACTGGAAGCTATACAGGAAGCCTGAAGTTGAGCTGCTTCCCCTACAGTGGCAACAAGCCAAAATGTGTTCCCTGTTTACCAGTCAGTAGTTTTGCAGACTATGGGCACTCCAGCTTTTACCTTTACCTTCACCACATTTCATGTCACCCAGTTCAAGACTAATTAAGTCACTCAGGGTTGGGATATGAAATGCGTGGCGACGCATCACCATCAAGCACGGTGCTATGGCGAGGTGACTCAAAGTTACTGTCCGCACCGTTCATACGAACACTGTTATTCACCACTTCATCTTTTCACCTGCATGTCTCCAAATGAAAGAGAGGAGGAGTTATGCTGGTACATACGACTGGCCTCAACCTGTAACGCTATAGACCTGTCTGCGAAGAGGACAGAGGCAGCAAGGGAGGGGTAGCTGCCGACATAATTACAACATAGAGCAGTGAACTATCGGCAGACTTAACAAACCGGGGAGGTATCTATTCCCTTGACTGTTCTCAGATACCATGGTTAATAAATGCTAAGGAAAACTCATGTTTAATGGCATTTTGGAAGTCTCCGCGGTGCTCCCCGGGCAGAAGAGGAGACATTACGGCGCGAGTTAGCTAACGTTAGCTCGCTAACAAGGTCAGTTTACATTTTGGGGTCTGTCGATGTTTTAGCTGTACCATTGTTGAAAATGTCATCTTCGTCGTCTTCGCTAGCCTGGCTCGCTTACAGAATTAGCACGGATAACTCATCCGCAGACAGGACAGGTAACAGCTATATTTATCATCAGCATACTCTCCTGACGTTAGCTTGTTAGTTAACTTAGCCCCACTCGGCGGCTATCATGGCTCAGCCCTGCCGCTCGGCGTTATATCCGACTTTGGTGTTCAGCGTTTGAAAGTGATGGGAGCTGGATGAAGAATTACTACCGAAAAGCTTGTTAGAGTAACAGTGTCGGCAGTGTCACCTGGCAGAGCTAACGTTAGCTGCAGTGTATTTGGGAGAGTTAGGCATTTGTGTGGTGGGTGCCCCAGCAGCAGCTCGCTGCTTGTTTCCGCCTAGAATAAAACAGGTGCATCTGCGCTAGCGATGAACAGATGCAGGAGACCGATCCACCGCGAGTTAGTTATTGTATTTACTGTGTTTCACGTTCGCATAGTTTTATTGAATAATAACACCATACACACACAATCCACCCAGCATGTGAAGCTAAACGATTTATCAAGGTTGAACGTCGTAGGTGGCGTTATCATTTACAAAGGCCTTGTCTACTGAGTGCAGGAGAATCGAGGGCAACTGAAACGGGCCCGGTAGCTAACGGTTAACGTTTTAGTTGGTTCGCTAACGCTAGCTCGAACATAGTAACTAGCTAGCAAAGTGGATAGTGGAATATGAACTTCAGTCGATTGTCATAATAATTTCTATGTTGTTTGTTCACACGTCAAAACATCTGTTAACCACAGGATGTTTAGTTATGGTACAGTGGTTAGGGTTGGTTTCATATGACGGTAAATGACTACTAGTTAACGTGAGATTCACAAAATGTTGAACGTTAACGTTTTAGACTAACGCTTAACTACAGTGGCTCTGCTCTAATTTTGTGTTGCCATAAATCACAACTTATCGAGTAACAACAACTCGATCGACTTAATAACGTCAGTGTGAAATGTAAATGGGTTATCACCAGGCAAGAGAGTCATTTTCAGAGGAAAGTGCCATATGTAGGAAACATTTGTAAAAGAGTCTTAACGTTTCCGTTTTCTTAACGTTGACTCTTTCTCAATGCTTCAGACTCCTCTAAATTCTTAAAAATGCACTGACGTGATTTGTTGACATCCGACACAGGGATTTGACAGCATACCGTTTTTTCCCCCTGTCGCGTTAAACGAGGTTGCTCTCAGGTCACCATGCCAGGTTAGACCTTCACTCAGCCGAGGCAGGTTTTGTTTTCTCTGCACATATTTCATTACTTTGCTGAACAGTTTGGGGGCAACACAAGTGAAACATCCAGTTGCAAAGCAAGCTTGTCTTGTGAATATGTTTGTTATTCAGCTCATGCACTATCTAGAGGCTACTGAATGTGGTACGTCAGTTCAATTGGCCCTGAATGTCACTGTGCATCAGAGTCCTAATTATTTTTGATGGTTTTCAATTTTTAACTACTGTTGCACCGCAGACAGCATGGATACAATGGTTGTAAGCGCTTTCATCCCCCTAGTAGTGTAAGCCTTGGTGTGAAATGCACAGGAATCACCCACACTTAAGCCTGTGCATTGTAGTGTTTACAGTATAGTGCTGTGAAGTATTTACCCCTTTCCTGAATCTTTTTTTTTTTTTTGCATATTTGTCACACCTAAATTATTCAGATCATCAAACTAATTATAATATTACACAAAGACAACTCTAGTGAATACTAAATGCTGTTTTTAAATGATTTCATTTTCTATGGGAAAAAGCTTCCCAAACATGCCTGACCCTGTGTTAAAAAGTAATCTTGCCCCTTGAATGAACTTTCCACATTTCTTTTGAGTTCAGTTTTACTTGTCAATCCCAGGCCTGATTACTGCCAGATCTGCTGAATCAAGAAATCACGTAAATAGAAGTTGTCTAATAAAATGAAGCATGCTAAAACATCTCTGGCGTAAAACTAACACAGCATTTCATAAAAAGAACATCATACCAACAGTCAAATGTGGTGGTAGTGTGATGGTTTGGTGCTTCATTTTGTATTTACTCGTGTTATCTTTGTGTAATATATGTTTTGTGGATCTGAATCATTTAAGTGTGACATATGCAAAAAATAAAACCAGGAAGGGGGCAAATACTTTTTCACAGCACTGTACATGAAAGACTGTATCATTGAAATGGGTTTTAGTAAAAAAAAAAGAAAAAGACTATTCCATTCACCAACATTTTTACATAAGATTTAGTTGAGCACTGGGGCTTTGAAATCGTATCTCGTAAATATATTTGCAGCAGTGTCACAGCTCAGACCCAGTTCTATTGTATAAAAATGATCATCACAGTGTGAGGCCCTGCTAATGTGAAATTCACATATGTGTTTTCCAAAAAGTCGGCTTTCTGCATATCCTCTAAGACTGTTAACAGGCAGATCATGACAGAATACTGTACATGGTACAGCTTTTATTTTTAAATTTTACATATTCTTCTCTGCTACAGGCAACATGGAGTCATCTGTATGCTTTTTTTCTTAAATGACACATCCTCATTAATGTTTAGGTTTACTGAACTCAATCACATCCTATTATGTATCTGTTGCAGTTTAATATTGTTGTCTTGCTCATTGGACCACTGCAAATCAACACTAAAACCTTTTATATTTCTTCATGAGATGTTGATTGAATTGGATTGTGAAGTACTAACACACTGTGAAATGAGAATGTGATAGAATCTAGGCCACATTGTGGAAATCTCACTTTGATGCTCAGATGTTTTTTTTTTTTTTTTTTTACATATGTGGCAACAGCCTGAGGTGAAGTGTAGTGCTCAATTCTGAATGAAATTAGGCTTATGGGCAAAACCTATTTTCATGTTAATATTTTTGTTGTACAACACAAATTGGTAGATGAATGAAACAATATGTTCTGTCTTTATGCTTCGCTGGCATATTGTATGCCACTCAGCCTCTAGTTATTCCTCCATGACCAACTCTCTCGGTCATATAGACTACATAGTGTTTTTTGTCTTCAGTCAAAAGCAGGGTGTACAGGAGAGAAGGACATTGGATAAAAATTCCACTGAAGTTACTCAGACAAAGATCCCTGATAAGGTGCATGTCTCAACCTGGTTAATGGTGAGAGACATGGCTCAGTGTGTATTTGTGACTAGATGGCACAGTACATTAGTAAAATACATATCCAGTGGGCCACTACTTTTTCACCAGTGTTGCAGAGTGATTTCTCTTATTAATTTATCTTGTGTTTAAAAAATTTTTTTTAATCGATGTAGTAAATGCAGAATGGTCTAGGTTATGGCAGTTGTGCAGAATTTATTGTATTTTATAGTTTTCCCAGCCGATGGTCTAATCATAGTTGTCCACTTCTTTGCCATTGGTGTGTTAGTATTGTAGTGATATTAGTATAAAACAGAGGTTACACGATATAGATTGAGATGTTTTATTAGTCACTAACGGCAGATGATTTGCTGACACAATCAATTTTCCCAGAAAATATATGCTTCACCATACATAGCTTCCTTTTACTATGTAGGTTTTTGTCCAGTGATGAATCATACATTTTTAAAAGGTAAGGCAGTGGGTCTCATATCACTGAGCTGTACACCACTACAGAGATACTGACTCCTTAGAATTATATAATTAGATCTGAATAATGTGGGCAGTTACTGTAGAAGGGAGCAAATCCACAGAAGCCAAAGTTGGAAAAGTTTTAGTGAAAAGATTTTTCAGAAAGGTCAAAGATAATGTAAACTATACAATTCATAGTAATAGAGTGGTTTTTCTGGCTTGCTTCTGGTTAAAATAAGCATTAAGTGACCAAACATCTAATAAGAGTTCCTATAATTTGAAATTTATGAAGGCAACACATGGTTACAGAAGGATATTTTGACCTGTTTTAACTGTTTTGCCCCATGAATATTAAAGCGTTACAGGACTAAATTGCACTTATGAAGTCTGAGACCACTGTCGTGTAAGCTTTTCGAAAATGTATTGTCCTTGGGAATTGATATGGTATATAGGAGGTCCATTAGGGGCTTTCTCATAAATTTAATTACATATCTTTAGATTGACACCAGTGGGTGCTACTAGATAGAGATCTGCACAGAATTAAGTAGAATTTGCTACCAGATTTTTTTGATTCTCATCACTCTCACCAGCAACAGTGTTTTTTCTATTGAAAATATTTCTGCCCCATTTTCCAGGGACAATACAGATGCTCAGTTGTTCAATATGCTGCTGTTAGAATATATGATTTGCAAAAAAGCTTTACCAAATTGTTTTTTATTATGTGGACTTAAAAGACTTAAAAGAGACACCATATGAGCTAAAAGTAAAAAAAAAAAAAAAAGTGAATTTTTTTTTAGATACTTGATGTTATTTCCCAAGCCTAATGTTTGACTGCATTGTCAAAGCAGCAGTGATTTTTATTGTTATCTTTTTGATTGGAAGTGGAATTTCTGCTCATGTAATTCAGATTGTAGCAAAATGTGTATAATTGATCATTTAGTCGAGAGAGCGAGAGAGGGCTAAACTAAAGCTTCATGTGCTACTGCTTTAGAGGCTTTACTGGAAGACTATTCATTTGCATGAATAGTTGTTTTCAATAATGACTACCTCTCATTAGCCTTATTAAATTTTATAGCTTATACTGGGGCAATGATGCTGAGCTCTGTTCCGGCCTGTTTGGGATATATGTTATGTATGTTTCTAATTGATGTGTTGTGTCCTGTGAGAGCCCTTCCCATTGCAGAGGAGCCCCCTTTTACTGGCAGTTTCTTGCATGAGTCATATAGACATTCCAGGCTGAAACTGACAAATAACAAAGCATAGATAATAGACCAAAAGGATGGCCAGTGTATGATGTGTATTGTACCAATAACGTCTGCAAGTCTTCTCTTGCATATATTGTATGTACAAGTTGATGTCACAGCCTTGTGCTGGTCTGGAATTAGGATTCAAGGCAATTGGCTGACCCTCCTGGCTTTTTTGAGTGCTAGAGGATTGGGGTTGGCTGGGTCAGCACAATGGAGACTCTAATTCAACCCCCCAGGGCACCCAATTAAGACCTACAACCAAGACAAACTACCTTTGACACTCATACATGTCAGGGAAATAAATATTATTCAAAATGTAAAAAAGAGAAATGAACATCAATAGGAGATCTTGTTCTTTTTTTTTTTTTATTAAAAAAATGTTTTTAAAACTAAAATGTCAAATCTAAGTAGAAAGTTGAAATATAGTTTATGCTGTTGTATGATGGCACAGATGTTTCTTTTCATTTATCACTTTTGTCACATTTATGTTTGTTTGTTTTCCCTCACGTAGCTGGCTGACATGGCTGTCTAACAGGCTGCCAAAGATCTCTTCATGGATAACAGAGGACACCAAAGAAAAACCACTGCATCTGTGAGCATAGCCAATAACTAGGGAATCTGACACACGTATTATCAGGCTGCCTTCAGTACATGTGGCCTCTCCAGTTGTTCATAGGCATCTGTTGGGGAGCCCGAAGGCCTATTGCTATGCACTTAAAAAAGCGAGAAATGAGCTGCGAGGATGCTGGGAGGAGCAGGCTTCTTTCATGCAGGACTATCCCTCTGGTAATAGGGCTTCTAGTGACCATGATCCCGGGGACTGTGTCAGAACAGCATGAGACAATGGTGGAGATTACAGCTGTGGAACTTGAAGCTTCCATGCAGTCCTCTGTGCTCTTTGAGCTCCAGGCTGCTGCATCTTCAGTCGGGGAAGGTCCGCCTACAGCTATCCCAGGTTCTTCTACAAAGAATGGGGGAGTGCACACTGGCATACCTGACTCCTCCGCAATCGTGGGCCAGGTATTCCAGTTGAAAGTTCCACCAGGACCTGCTAATGCAAGCTGTAATGTACAGGTAAGTACACTGAAGATTAGCAAAAAGAAAATATATCAGTATCAATATTGAGGTAAATCTAATGTTGAACTTTAAATGAGGTTAGAATTAATCAGTCAGTTAGAGCAGTATTTTCTAAGAAAAGATACCAAAGTGGGGCCTATAGGAAGACTTTGCTGAAGGTCTTTTTTTAATTTCTTTTCATTTTTGTTTGTCATCGAACCAAGGTATTATTTTGAGTACTAGCTTGAAGGCCTACCTTAGACAATCTTGGGTTGCTTGATTAGGAGATTAAACACTGAATTTTATACAGAACTGGACTGTAATTACAGTGGAACCTTGGATTGCAAGCATAATTCTTTCCGCAAACGTTCTCGTAATCCAAAACACTCATATATCGAAGCAAATTTCCCCATAAGAAATAATGGAAACTCAGATGATTCGTTTCACAACCAAAATGTTTTTGTATAAAAAGGATTAATACAAAACATAAAGCAATAAACCAGTCAAACAAGCATTTGCTTTCTGGACTGAAATGCCCGACCACCGTACTTTCACTACTTCTTTCATTAATAAAATCTGTTTCTGTACTTTTGCTATGGTAATTGTAAATATGCAGATATCCCTCACACAGCACGAGGACAGCGAACAATATCATTTACTGTTCTGACTGATCCTAACTAATCATGAATAATTAATGAAGTTACCGATGTTGCGACACCTGCAGAAATGCGCACAGAAGTTTGTATGTATGAAGATGTTTTATATGGATCCTTTTACAAATTCACAGGAAATAATTCTACACAAACTGGAAGCTAAAAACTAAACTTTAGTCACTTATTAATGTGTTGTTTTTTTTTTTTGTTTTTTTTACCGGCCTGTCAGTAACACAGATGACACATGATACTGTATGTGTGTGCTATCATCATTTACAGCCTTGTTTTTTTTTTATTTTATTTATTTATTTACATACATACTATTTATTTACATAGTCACTTATTAATGTTAATTAATGTTCTGAAAGAACTCAATATTGGTGAGTCTCATTCATCTAATATGCTGAGACAGAAGTTGTGATCACGTGAGGCTCGTCAGACAAAGCGTTTATATACTACTCCTATTGCAAGACCTCATTGTCAAGTGTGTCAAGTTAAAATTTATTCAAATTTCTTGCTTGTCTTGCAAAACACTCGAAGACCAAGTTACTTGCAATCCAAGGTTCCACTGTACATTGAAACATACTGCATTGTGGATTTTGCCATTGTCTACAATTTGTAATAAAGGCATAGGTCAACTTCAGCTTAGTGAAGAATGGAATACGTGCAGGTGTCTAAACTTTCCAAAATAATTTGCTAACTTTTTTGACATTCTTGTTTTTATTTGATAGTGTTTGTAAGGAGATAGACAGGAACAATGGGAGAACAGCAGTGGGTTTGACATGTATTAAAGCTCAGCCAGATTCGATCCAAGGAGACTGTGGTTACATGTGATGCGCTGTAACCATTTGGCTACCAAGGCACTCCTCATGAACTTTTTTTATTGTTTATTTATGTCCATAATGGGGGCTATAGTTGCTACATAGGCCAGTTTGTTTTTGCTGTCACTATATAAGTATAATACATAGTATTTATTCCTTCAATTTTGATCACTGTATTACTGTTGATTGAAGCTGAAGGTGGTGCAATTTGTTCCAGTCAGATTTGTGAATGAGATTGTTATTGGTCCAAGTGGTGATACAGAATGATATCCTGTTATACAGCAATAACTCAAAATGAAGAGCGATGACTCACATAGTTATTATAATGCATAGGAGCTCACTCTGCTTCCTGTTCATATTTGGCAAGATTTGATAAAGTGAATGAAATGGGGAGGTTGGATGCTTAGTGAAAGCATTTTGCTTTTATTCAAGATATTTCAAAGTGCATAAATTTGTGTGGTGTTTGTAGTTCCTCTTTCACTTGCAACTTGGTCAATATGAAGCAAAGAACTGAATACTGAATTGGTAAAGGATTCACATATTTAGTAATTTTGTAAATAAAGTCACATGTCTAGCTTTCCCTTCAAATATTCACTTTTCTGTTTTTAAATTCTTATAAAATTTTAACTCCTAGTACCTAAGTTTGAGACATCACTTAGGTCATCTTAACTTTTCATGGTCATTAGTTTTTATTTATTATATATAAAATTAATTTTATATAGAACTAATGAATGGAATTTATACATTTTGCCTTTTCACATTGAAGTGTTATCTCACAAGACTCCCATGTATAAAACAGTAACAGTGTTATGTCTTTTCCTCTGGTAGCTCACTGAGATGGGAAAGGAGACTTTACCCTCCTGGCTATATTGGGACAAAGAACACTGCATTCTGAGAGGCTTGGCCCTAGATCACAATAAAGGTGTGCATCATATCTTGGTGTCTGGAGAGGAGATAATTGAGAAGAATGGCAGCCAAATGGTCCCCAGTACCGTCTTCTCTATTGAAGTATACCCAGAAGAACGAGCAGACACTGAGCCAGCCCTGCTAACTCTGCAGTCTGATATCAGTGGCCTCCAGCCTTTTACCTGTGGCTCTGAGGAGCCTGTCACTGTCCTGACTGTCATCTTGGATGCTGACTTGACAAAGATGTTTGCAGAGCAGAGGGTCAATTTACTAGGCATAATGAGAAAATTCTCACATGTGCCACTGGAGCACATGAGGGTGGTTCCTGTGGTCAACAACCGCTTATTTGACATGTCTGCTTTCATGGCTGGACCAGGGAACGCTAAGAAGGTGGTGGAGAATGGGGCACTATTGTCATGGAAGCTTGGATGTGCCCTTGACCAGAGCAGTATTCCTGACATTAGCAGCGTCCAGTACTCAGCAAAAGATGGGACCATGTCCGCTAGGTTGGGGTACCCAGTGGTTGGTTGGCACATTGTCAACAAAAAGCCCCATGGAGTGAAAAGGGTTAGGCGGCAGTTGAACAACACTCCTACTCCCGTGCCCTCCCTTCTTCCTCCAACTACTCACCCAGAGCCCCCTGTACGTGTTGTCCCTACCCCAACATCACCCTCTATTGCCCCCGCAACAGACAACTCTGCTCCCCCTGTCCGAGGACCTTTACCTCTTCCAGTGAAACCCACTATGAGGGTTAGAGATCAAATTGCCCATACACCTGTCTTTGGACCTCCCCAACCCACAAGAGTACTAGGAACTACAAGCACCATCCCTATTCAACCTACCATGACCCGGCCTACTTTTGTGGAGGCCACAGCTGTGCCAACACCACCGTCCACAACTAAAAGACCCAAACCCACTGCCACAAGGAAACCCAAGAAAACCAAATCCTCCACTCCAGCTCCCCGGGAACCAAAGTCCACCACACCTAAACCACCCAGACGCACAACTCCTTCCTCATTGGCTCCAGACTCGAATGATCAACCAGAGATCCGTAACCCCATTGATCAGGTGAATGCATGGGTTGGCACATATTTTGAAGTTAAAATTCCTCCTGATACATTCTTTGACAAAGAGGATGGCACTACTGATAAGCTGCGTTTAACTCTGAAGAAGAACCCCAAAGAAGCGGTGAGTGAAACATCTTGGATTCAATTCAACAGCACTATACAGCTTTTGTACGGCCTTCCAGATGAGCAGCATGAGGGGAAACATGAGTATTTTATGCTGGCTACTGATAAAGGTGGGAGGAGCATCATGGATGCATTTGAGGTTCAAGTCAACCGTTGGTCTACTAATGACAAACCATCAGTTGTGTTTGCTGCTCGTTTCATTGGTGACCCCAACACTGTAAGCAATGATGTCCATAAGAAGATTCTTTTGACCAGAAAGTTAGCTTATGCCCTCGGGGATCGTAACAGCAGTGCAGTGACCCTGAGAAACATCACAAGGGGCTCCATTTTGGTGGAATGGACAAATAACACTCTGCAGCAGAGTCATTGTCCAAAGGACCAGATCACAATTCTGAGCAACAGGATTTCTGATCACAAAGGGAAACCTAAACAGGCCTTCATCAAAGCCATGGAGCCTGAATTCACACCTATCAACATCTCCATTCGTGGCATCAATAAATGTCAGAGCTACACATTCATCCCACCAGGAGAGGTGCTTTTGCCTGTTCTTCCTACAGCTACACCTTCACCCGGGACAGGTAGTAGTAGCAGTGATGATGTCTACCTACACACTGTCATTCCTGCTGTTGTGGTTGCAGCCCTGCTTCTCATAGCAGGGATTATTGCTATGATCTGCTATCGCAAGAAACGCAAGGGGAAGATGACCATAGAGGAGCAGGCAACATTCATCAAGAAAGGAGTCCCCATAATATTTGCAGATGAGCTAGATGATTCCAAGTCTCCCCCATCCTCCAGCATCCCTCTTATCCTTCAGGAAGAAAAACCTCCACTTCCCCCTCCAGAGTACCCTAATATGGCTGGCCCTCACAGTACCCTGCTTAACCAGGATCTGCTGGAGGAATATTCTCTTTATCAAGATGATGATCCTAATGCCCCTCCTTATCAGCCCCCACCACCATTTACTGTCCCCATAGAGGGCAAAGGTTCTCGCCCCAAGAACATGACCTCATACAGGTCACCACCTCCCTATGTGCCTCCCTAACGAAACACTGAAACTTTCAGTTTGGAAAGCAGGTGCAATGTAGGGATGCTTGTTGAAAACGAAATGACTTCGACTTTGTAGAGGAGCAGGCAACCATACCCATATATTTGAACATCATGGATAGGACACTGTATTGTACAATTGTACTACTGGCACAGGACAAATTGATGGGGAACAGTTTGTAATTGCAGCACTTTTTTTTTTTTGTCCTTCAGATCTGCTTTTGACTTCTTGCATATTCTTTTGTCTGTTTTTTGCCAAGAAGAGTCAATTTTATCTTCAATGATGTACTATTTCTATTGTATAGAAAATAATAAAGAACCAGGAAAGACTGAAGTCCACAGGGCCTTTGAGCAGATGTCACCATGACAACAGACTTGAGGCTCTCCCTCACAATGTTAATCTTTATGAGTTCTATATCACTCTTATCTGTCCTTGGGCTAGGTTTACTAAGATTTTGCACTTGTTATTTCTAGAGGGGAATGAAATACAAAAAGCCAAACTGAAAGCATGGAACACTTTATTTACACAAAAACAGTTTGTTTTTTAGACTTTGATGTTTTCTTCCTCTCTTATATGCTTAGCTCCCTCTTGACAATAACATGCAAAACTTGCACTTATGCAAATTCTTGTTAAACCTTGCACTATGTGTCTTGCGCAGAATTAAACACAGTAGGCGGTAGGAAAAAAATCTTTTTGTATCCTTGAATTGCCCACATCATATTCCTGCGGTACTTGATCGCAAGGAACATTGCTCTGATCACGCCTGTTGTACATGTAGCCTAATTAAGTTGCAAAACAAATGACATTTTTGTCTTAATGTGTGTGCCACTGAACCTGCCTGTGAGATGACTGCATTCGCTGTTGCCAAGGTGATGTCTGTGGTCAAACCTTGTGGGGTTGCTACAACAGTAACAAAGGGGCCAATGGTATGCTGTGTTTCACAGCGGGGTGAGAATTGGTGACACAGTCAATGAGGTGGATCCAATGTCTTATATTCAGTTGGTTTTATTGGTGTGTGTGGGGTGGGTGGACTTGGAGTACTGTATTATCACTGCTCTGCCTCTAGGTGTTGCACTGTTACGCTTAGTGCACTGCCTGTTGCCAGTTCAGATGAGGCATGGGGACAAGGGGATGTACATAATTGTGTGCCTGTGAAATTAAACAACTCCATAATGTTAGTGTTTTATCAGTAAACCTAGTTGGGGAAGGCAGGGACAGAGTGGGAAATCATTTTATTTTTAAATTGTATGTCTAGATTTTTGATTGCAATCATTAAAAATGACTTTATAGTTTGTGAGGGTACAAAAGAAAGTTTACCTGCCCATCACAAAAAAAATGTGTTATGTTAGTATGATGGGGAACAAAGAAACCACAACAATATGTGAATTATGTACATTTCATATCTGACATCACCACAAGAAAAAATGGTTAAAAATCTAATGTTTTTACTGAGTTTTTGATACAGTCTTAAACTTGTTTTATGAAAATATATTAATAAAATGTAATACTATTTGTAAAGCCTCAGAGTTGGTGTATGGTCCCATTTTATTTTATTGACTTTGTTACAAATGCAACAGTGGGTTGAGGTTAGTACTTCTGTATGAGTATCAAGAGACTTTCACCTCACTTTGCTTCCCAAACATATTCTGCCATCAAACATATAATTCTAAAGGACCTGTGGCCTTTTGTAGTCTCGCTTTACAGTATGTTGTCACATTGTTGACAGAGTTTATTGAAGCAGACTCTAATTGGTTCTAATGGTTGGCTGGTTTTGGCTGTTACATGAGCAATAAACTCTTTGTTGTAATAAAGCAAATCCATAGCACGCTGGCCCCGGCGAGACTGTGATATTTTAAGAGAAACTCTCCTTTTCTGTGGCATTTAGGTGGGCAGTTATTCTTTTTCTGGCTCTGGTCTCCTACATCTCTTGGAGAAATATCAATAACAATGACTAATAGCTGCTCTCAAAAAAATTTTTTAGCATAGAGCTTCTGTTATGATGGCTTATTCAGGAGAGGTCAAAAACAGTTTCATTGGTTGGTGACACTGCAAACCCATGCTGCTCTGACAAATGTACATTTTCAGTACAAATTGAATTGTTCTCACACAGCCCTTGAAAGAAAACCTTAAAACGCCGTGAAAGGTTCTGAATCTAATTTTGGAATAATTTACACTTTGTTAAAAGTTGTACTTAGGAATGAAAGTACTGAATATTCTCTGTTTTGCACCTTTTAGAGAGCATTGCAAACCTATTACATGTGCGTAAGTGTTACCGTAAGGTAGGCTTTTCAGTTTACATGTTCTAGACCATGACTTATTGCAAAGAGAGAACATTTTATAAAGACATCTTATTTTTAGCAGTGATATGTGGATACCTCAATGCAAACCAGTATGTCTGTAGCTGTAGGTTTATGTCACAATAGTGACTGATTATGAACAAGCTTTTATTGTCAGTGTTGTAATTGCGTTATCTGTTCTCATTTCCTCCGTCTTACCTGTCTTAGCTTTAATAACACAGAATTGGTAATTAAGTGGTGGATTATGTTGCCACATGAGTGTAAAAATCATTTATCAACAATCTAAATGTCAGTGACTGACATGTGAATATCTTACACTGTTTATAAATATAGAGACTCAAATACTGACATTTCACCCCTTGTTGCATAAGTAACAGAAATGACTTCAGATTTTTAATGAGATTATTGTATGGAGTGGAGCACAAACAGTATAAACAGCACATTACAGTAATGACAAAACAATCGCACCCATCAGGTCTAAAGTGCTACATAAATAATTTAAACTGATGTTGAACCTTATTCAAGAAGGCAGCACATTTTTTATAACTTTGGACTTCAGTTCTGATATTATTTTTAATCATCTGCAAACATTAGTTTGTAGTAGTAGTTAATATACAGATAAATAATTGTCAACTATTGTTATGACTCATGCTCAAAGTTATCTTTGAAGCAAAAATACCAAACGTTGATAGTTCTAGGTTGTCAAATGTTAAAGTTTGCTGTTTTTCCTTGACTTACACAATAAGAAATTGAAAATATTTGGGTCTCAGGCTCGTGGCTGGATAACACACCATTTGATGATGTTGCTTTGGAAAAATTAAAATAACGGTTAATTAAAAATGGATCACAGTTTAAATTGTTTAATTTAAATACAAATTACTACTAATTAATTAATTAATTACATTATATTAATACCTATTATTCATTATATGTATGCCTGCACTCTTAAATTCAAACAAAATATGATCGTCGTGTCTCAAGTGGTTATAAATACAAAGGTTTCCGAGCCTAACACTATCCATCTTTTCTTCTATTGGGGATTCTGAAAACATAAAGTATAATGTAGTAGTCACTAACAAATGCAGAAATAATAGCCCCTTGATCGTCACTATGTCACATTAAATCTCTGAACATGCAGTTGTAGGATGATATTTTATCGTTGTAGCACATGAGTGAATGACCAGCATTGACAAACAAGTCCCATTGTTTGATTCAGGACTGAAGCTCTATCGAGTTGTGGTTGGGAGAAGGCACAATACTACATAACAACTATTTATATTACCATGGACACCGTGCTGTTTTCCTAGACCTTGTTATGCAAAATGTAAAATATAAGATTGCACAAATTGCATGGGACCTGAAACAAAGTGAGAGCCATGTGTAAACCTAATGTTATTTTTCCAAACACATCTTCTATATGCCAGAATACTATTAATACTCTCCCTGTAACTGCCACAGCAACAGTGGAGTAGTTTGATTCTACAAATGGAGTTGAGCTAATCGATAACAGCAGCAGTAGCAGATAATGAGCATGTATCAGAATGTGGATTTGAGGCTATTTTATGCCCTGCTAGCCTCTCACTTCATCATCCTCCATCTCTGCACTCATTAATAATGTACTGAGATTTAAAGTTAATGTATGTGATGAAAAATGTATAACCTTATGAAAAGCTATGGGAAGAAGTGACCTTTCAGTTGTTGATGTGTCTGATGCAATGCACTTGAAAATCTGCTGTTGTGGTTGCTTTGTTGCTCTGCACACAAAACCACTAGTCTCATCTGTTATGTGACTTTTAATTTCTGAAATTAGAGCTCAGTAGATCAAATACAGATGAAAACTAATGATTTGCTTGATAATTATTTGAAACTGCTTCACAGATTTCTACATATTCACATGTAGTGTTTGTACTGCACCTGCTATATCTTCAAACACCTCCAACATTAATCAAAAGTGGTGTTTTGTAAGCGTGATTATAATTCCTGGGGTCCTAACAAATTCTAATTAGGCCCGTAGCCATGTCAGGCCAAGGTCTCATTGCAACCAGAAGCGTAATTATTTCCACTGCAGAGTATTATTGACACAAACTTTTCTCTTGATTAAAAAAAGAAAAACTAATCAGCCTTTGTGTACACCCTAGTGCTTGAGGGGGTGGTAACATGATCTTCTACTTAACAGGGGAAATAGCAGAGAGGGTATGATGGTGGGCAGACCCACATGATATGGACAACACAGTAATAGGCCTCATTAGAGGCCCAAAGCCCAAGAAATGTGGCACTATGTTTCCCATTAGACTGAAAGCACAATGATAAGAAAAACATCATAATGATGAAGGATAATTGTCAGGGAAGCAAGTGGGACACAAAACCTTCTGTTATCAGCACAACACTCTCTAGTTTTAAAGAATAAGGCTGATCATTTCCTATATTTTTTAATATTTCCAACAACGACTTTCATTTTCTTACCATAGTATCATTCAGTTTTGCATCTAGATTAGCTTATTTGTGTCTTTTGTTTTTCGAAAACAATTAAAAGTACATCAGTGAGACACACTGCTGTGCTTTATCACAGTTTTTTGTAACAAAAAATGTGACCTTGGTATTTTATTTTTTTAATAAATGTTCCAACATTCAGAAGGGCTTACAAACTCTGAGGGGAAATGTGGTTGTTTGGACTATTTTCAGCTCCTTTTTTAGGAAATGCGAAGGTTACATTTTCTTTTAAAAGGAATTCTTGCAAATAAAAATATATATCATATAATGAATGATGATAAATGATTGGCCTTATCCTTTAATTACAGCATCTCAACATTGCTGTAATGTTGCTGTAGCCAACCAATTACCCACTGCCATAAAAACCTGTAGGCAACGGGTTTTTCAGAGAGATGAGCTTCAATGGTGAGTAACAATAGCACTTTATTAAATGGCTGTAATTGAATATGTTTTTGCATTTCAGTAGTTTTCACAGCTGCTAGCCTTTCAGCTAGAAACAAGCTTTTCTGGCCTGTGCTCAGTTTTCTAGAAGATAAATATTAATGTTCACAGGAGAACTGGTAAAACAAGTAGTGAGGTGGTAACATAGAGATCTGTTTATAGTATAATGTGTGTCTTCTTATTTCTGATTGGTCACACTGTTGAGATAAATAATCAACGAGGTAAATCATTAAATGTCAGATTACAGTTTTTCTCCACTGATATGATCGATTCTGATAATTGTATGACTGTTGCAAGCACCATTTTCAGTATTTTAGGAATAGCAACTGTGTCACTGACAAAACCACATTTTTGTTCCTAATAGATCAACAATGGAGAAAAACTGTATGAATAAGATTGGGTTTAGTTTATAGTGTTTGTGGTTACGTTTGAGGTTTTATCAGTTGAATGCATTGTCATTCTACAATAGTTGACAGAAACAAGCATGTGTGTGAGTGTGTTTTTTTTGTGTGCTTGTATTGCAGCACTGGAAATGAAATCTCTGGCTGCTATTCGTCCTCCTACCATCAATGACAGCAGCACCACCTTGTGGAAGAACGTGGTAAGTTCATTTGAATGCTTTCTAATGGTGACATGGTGTGCTTGCTTGCCCTGAGAGCTGAACAGGAAGTCTATTCAGAAGTACATTTTGTTGTCAAACGGCACTGGTTGTACAGGTTTTACATTTTGAGACGGGGTAGTGAGAGTGCATGTCTCTGAGGCATGCTGGGGAAAACAGAGAATAGCCAGAGACTGCTTCAGTATCAGTAGATGGCAGTAGCATCACACCATGACCAGGGTACTGATTCATAACCTTTGCATGAGATCATCTTTTGTAGACAAATATTAGGTAGCCTGAAGCTGTGGTAAACAAAACACAAAACTGCAATTATAATTTATCAGATACTGCATGTATAGACTACAAGATCCTATTATAAGATATCTGAGTTTATTTAAATTCATTACCGTTCAGGAGAGATACTGCAACACTACACATGAATCAGTGACGGTGTAACTGATGTTTGCTATTTGCTAAACAGTGCATCAGCAAAGAAGTGATCCTCCGTTAATTCCCCTTGATAATAAAATGTGTCAGCTCTCTCTTAAGTCACACTCATAATTAGAAAGTGAGATAAGTTAGAACAACTGTGTGACTCCCATAATTCAGTCACAGATTTAGAAAGTGTAGACTAATTGCATTTTGCTTCTTATCTCACAAATTGGATCCAATCCAATCCAGAGCTGGGATGGAAATCCTTTTCTTCAGCCATGGAAACAGCCCTGTTTGCGTGTGTGCTGTGGATTTTCAGAGGCATGACAAAGCTAAGAAGTTAGGCTGGAGATACATAACCAACTAGGGGAGAAAACATGACAGCTTCTGCCTTGTACTGGCTTCTTGCACTGGTGTTGATGGTGCGAGCAGCATTTCAACCTGAGCCTTGCTGCAGGGGTCGAGGGCAGCAGCAGACGCTTGTCACGTAGGATGTTATTAGAAACATTTACATGGCTGTGCATTTGAGTGTAGAAGAGAAACAGCAGCACCAATGTCAGGTTACCCCCACCACACACACCTCGATTCTGTAATGTCATGTTGAACAAATCTCCGCCTGACTTTCAAAGATCGCAGCTGAATCAACGTGTTGCTTTTTCTGCAAATTGCAGCAGCAGGAACTTCAGACACCATACAGCATATCCTTCTCTGTGGTATGTGCTCAGCTGGAACCTAGAAAATGCAGCTCAGACAACACACAATATCTCAAAATAAAACATGAGGGTTACTCAGTAAGAGGTTGCCGTACACCATTTCTACCTTTCACGGGCATTGTGTGATTTGCCATGTCCCATGTTAGTACAGGATGTTTGCGCGGAGCTTTGGTCTCTGCATCCTGCATGCTCCCTGCTGGCCTCATGACCAGATGGGTCAGTGACTGTGTAGTTGGGGCTTTGTGAGCCCCTTCTGTTCTCTGCAAGGGTCCACTCATGGGACTGAAACCCCAGAGACCTGAATTATAGAAGCTGTGCTAGGTAGGTGGATTGCAAGCTGAGCTTAAACATTCACACACACTTAAGCACACAGTGTCCACACAGGTACGCTGAGCAATACACATAGCCCTGTGCAAGGCACAGAGTGTGAATGTGCACACAGGCTGATGTGTATTAAATATTAACCTCCTGGAGGAGACAAATCTGTCAGAGGGCATTATGTTTTACCGATTAACAGAGAAATTAACAAAAGAAAATGTAATTTTATATAATAAGCTAGAAGCATACCTGATCTTTTATCATTTCAGACAAGCTGTTCAGGAGGGTTACATTGCTGAAGTGAGATTTTTCTTGCCATGTCATGTGGAAATTTAGTCAAGTCATCTTCAACTGTTATTGCAGTCCATTAACTCCATTGTGAGGATACATAATTGATGCAGCCTTTGGGTAGAGTTTAATCAAATGGAGAGTGCTCCACACTCCACCGCAAACTGAAAAATGAGACACACAATATTCAGCGATGTAGTTTGCAAGGCAAGTCTATAATTCACTCTTTGAATTGATTTCTAATCATTCGACTGTACACTTCCTTCACAATGCCCACAGCAAGATTTGATGCTTTTTTAAAGCTTTTACAGGTCGATTTATATGACTGGTTCATGATCCTGAACTAGGATCAGTTTTAAAAAGAAAGGTTAAATAAAAGTAAAACACCAGACGACTGTTTCTGCAAAACTACTCTCAAACAAGCGTCAAAAAATGTAAAATGTTTTTTTTTTCATACCTTTTCATTTCGTTTCATCTTTGGTTGATGTGGATTTCTATCACTCTTCCCCAACTTCATTTCCATTTCAGTATTTTTTTTCTCTTTAGGCATTTACTTTTCTTTGAAATAACAGTGATCTGCGTGGGATGTGGAAATGCATTGTTTATGCTATGCTCCTTGAAATCAAGGGCTTAGCTCTCTAGTTAAATTTCACAGCCAGCCAGCACTTATCACTGTCAGCTCCTGTTTAAACCGCAGATGATTTGCTGTGGTTTAAATGCTGTTGGCTTTTGTTTGTGCCACAAACCTGAGCTGTGACTCAGTGTTAAAAATGTACAACTTTTTTTTTTACATTTTATACAAGCTTTTGAAAGTGAGTTGCATCTTTCATTCAGCTAAGGCATAACAAATATGCGACATATTCACATTGTGACTATGTACGCCAATGCATTTTCCTGACAGGGGAAATTGGGGAAAAGCGGCAAATTAGAGCACCTACTCAGCTGTGAATTCTGAAGAGCATTTGTCAGCCGTTTTAATAACACAGCAGTCAACTAAATTCATGAAGTCAGATATGTAATTTTCAAATAATCATTAGCAGAGGGAACGATGGAATTAGACGTTTTTGGATATCAAAGAGATGGGAATGGAAAGACAGAGAGGAAGGCAGCGACAGAGGTGTAACAGTCATTACTGTATAGGCAACACGTACTAAATCCCCCAGCTAGAGATGAGTGAAGATAAAGAAGGTGACTGAACTAATTGTCTGCTGTCAGTGTCCATATCTCTAAATGAGCAAATTTCAAATGTATTTTCTTCACCCACCCAACCACTCCCCCTCCCCCCAAGGAGTAAAAGTAGTGAGAGGAAGAGACAGAGAGAGGAATAAATACCAAGAGACACTAATGTGACACACACACACACACACACACATACACCGTGAAGCCTTAGCAGGGCAAGGAGTAGCTCTGTGGAGCCACAGATAAGAATTGCCACCCAGTGACCCCTAGCTAATTTATTCACTTAGAAAAAGAGGCAGTGTATCTTTTTCTTGGATTGCTCATAAACAAACAAACACAGGATTTCAACTGTAGAGCGTGTTCACAAAATTTACTTGTGATCCCTCTTCAGATGATAATTAGTGCCTGTGAGGAGATGGTGGATGTTGTGATTCATGTCTAACCAATGGCTATCTTATTGTCCCACTAATTATAAACTCCTAGTGTCATTATGTGCTGGTAACAGAAACTGGCCTGATTTCTAAGAGAAGAGAAGAAATGCGGACGAAGCAGAAGATGCTGGTAAACAAAAAGCATCACAAGGTTTGGAGTAGAGGTGTATTAGAGTGTATTTATTCTTCCTGCATTATATCAGGCCTCAGTTCACTTAGATCACTGACGGCAAGCAGATAAAGTTTCACTCTGGCTGGAGTTGAATAATTGGACATTTATGAGAGATAGGAGAGCCCAGGGCCCAGCAGCCATGAAACAGAGCTAATCTAGACCCAGCATCAGTAAATTGTCTGTGAAAGAGCGCATCAGGAGCTCCGACAAGATAAAGATGGCTTTCCTCAAAGACAGAGCTGGACCAAAGTGACATCGAAACTCAGATAGAAGAAAGCCTTAGCTTCTGGTGTTGGGTCTTCTACATGTCACATGTGGCACACACAGAAATGTGAATTTCACAGAGCAGCGGTGTCACCTTGTCATCCAAACCGGGTCACACAGACTTGTAATTGTGACACAGCGAGGACAGTTTTGACAACTTTGTAACTCTTTAAGAGTCAGAACGGCTGGTGAGCATGCACTGTGCACATTTTTAAGGTCTGTAAAATCTACTGTTCCACTTCAAATGCCCTTCACATAATAATGCGCGACTGACGGTCCCTTGAAACATTTATGTCCTCCTGGTGAAGTGTGCCTTGCTTTCAGTCCACTGTGATTAGTTTCCTCTCTTTGATGTTTCTCCACTTGATTCTCACAGGAAACTGCTGCCTACAGAACAGGTGCAAACTGAGCAGGTGGGCCCTTACGTCAGAGCCTTGAGAGTTTGGAGTAAACCATACTTCAAACTATTTTAGGTACGTAACAGACATTCCTGAATGTGCCATGCTTAGATTTTTAAATATTTTCTGCATTTCAAAGTTTTTGCTTCATATCAAAATCCAGAATGTTATCTGTTTAGCTGTTTAGTATTTACTTTGTTTTTGCTGAGCTGCAGATCTAAACTCTGTTCATCCCCTACTGATTACTTACACACAGACACTGACACAGGCAATTAATTTGGTGGGGGATAGACTAGTCTTAATTGGGCATAAGTGGGATTTTTCTTGGCCGTGTGCAACACAAAATGACAGACTGTGCATATGAGGAGTAAAGACCATCTGGTCCCACAGGAGCGAGAGGAGGAGAGAGATGCCAGACAAATGGAAAGAGAAACAACAGAAAAACCTGTGTGGATTAGGATCTCTTACCCTCTTTTTCCTCTCTCTCTCTCTCTCTCTCTCTTGTCTCACACACACATGCAAACAGAAAATAGCAATCAGCATCTCTTGGTCATATATCATTTGCTTGTGTAGCTGCTTAGCGGGAGACGCTTACTGGGTGAAGAAACAGAAGTCCCTCATGTGTGTCCTATTCATGTTTTTATATAATAATCAATATTGAAATATTAACATTACACTTGCAGGTAGGCACAAGAATAAAGAACGGTTAGCTCGTAAAGGCTTGGCCATCAGCAGGACAAATTGATCTGACATGTTATATTATTCATGCAGGGGATTGGTGGTTAGACTTGGTGGGAGCAACAGCAAGCGAGAGAAACAACGGATGAGACAGAAAGAGCAAAGGGTGAGCAAAGGAGTCAGCTAGTGGACGTCCCCTCCTCTTGCAGGGTCTGATCTCCTCTGCATGGCAGCACTGCTCAGTGAGCTCGCTAATGTGCCCCATCATGGGGTGAGACAGTAAACAAGCGTGTGGCATTTGCATCAGTTTACAGAAGCCCACCCCCCAAAAAACAACACAGTGAATAATTGTACTTATTCATATACCACAGTTTAAACATGCTGCACTCTCTCCAGCTCTGAGACTCCAACATGACCACTCATACAAATAGACACACATGCACACACACAGAAATAACAATGATATGTTGTCTGGTTTAATTGTATAAAAGATAACAAAATGATTTTATTACATGTTCATAATTTGACAGACATCACAACATACTTGCATGATTGCTTTGATATCAATGTTTTCCCACACCATAATTAGGCATAATATACCCAGTACGAAACTATATAAAACAAACATGCTTGCAGACACGGGGTGGGGCAGGGTCAATTCAACAACAGATTAAAGCCATATTCTGTCATTTAATGAAGTTTAGTTCTAGTTAAGAAAACAAACTGCCGAAGAATGCTGAAGCTCATTATTATTTTCAGAATTTATTATTTATTTTTCTTTACATCAAATAGAACAGACATACATTGGCACATGCAAAGTGAACACTTTGTGGTGCTTTTCATAACCATTCAAAATCCAATTGAACAAAGACTCAATATCTATTTTTGTACTCCAAACATGAAAATACTCTCAAATATTTACAAAAAAATATACTTACAATTCCCGTTACTCTAACATAATAATCATCTGGGACTGATTGGAGTTGATTTTGGTAAAACAAAATACTGTATGTGGCAGAGCTTGCTGTCCAAGGTAATTAAATCAACTTCAAGAAAGAGGCACAGAAGAAAATCACTTAGAAACAATACAAAACAGAAATTAGATAATGGGAACCCCAAGAGAATATGGCTTTAATGACATTTCAAAGGAAAATATCTTGAAAGCAGATCCACTGTCCTTGTTTTGCAGCCATCCTCATTCACAGTGACCCCTTTTAGCAGGCAAGTTGTTCTCTGTCACAGAGAAAGGGGGTCACAACACAAGCTCAAAACGTTTGGTTCTGGAGGCCTGACCCAACCACACTGACCTACAGCTGTGCTAGTCTCTGTCAGGACTCATGTATCATGTGTGGATGAAGGTTGGATGCTATCCACAGTCCTGGAGTGCATAGGTACTGCAGGTGTGCTGGGATGCCTGGACTCTCTCCTGTCTCTATCTGTCTTTCTCAGTCCTTCCCCTTTTCAATCACGGATAAAGGACACACGGCATTCATTTTGAAGCAGATTAGATCCTGAGGTTGTTGTAACTCACATATGTTTTCTTGGTTGCTTGACCTGAGAACAGAATAAAAAAATACTTTGAGCAGTTCTGAGACAAAACCAAGGAAAAAAAAGGCAAATAAACATAATCAGAGCTTTGGTAAACTCTTCCTACTGTGTCATGCATGCTTATCACCAGCTGTGCGCAATCAGTAGCAATATTTTATGGCCTAGTGTATCATTTCAACTCACAATGCCCCCATGTAAAGCCTTAGTTTCTATTTTCAGATGTTAACTAGTGATAAAAAACACAAACACCACACAAGTGGGCACCAAACAAATGCTAGGGCATGCAATGTGATCCCAGTCTGGATTACCATGGAAACATATCTGAATGTGGCTGAGTGCCTGGGTGCTGTGTGCATCCTCTGATATATCTATCGCTGTGAGTCTCAAACCTTCAGAGTGAAGGTGTTTTTTGCAAACTTAAGTTTATTTCCCCTTGTCATGAATTCTTCAAAACACTGTTTCAGGGTAAAAGTTAATTCTACACTTAATTTTACTCATTGTATTAGGTTGATATTTGGATAGCGGTGTGATGTTAGTGGTGAAACAAGAATATGTGAATGTACTCTGCGGTCCAGCAGCAAGTACAAAATGTTTTTATCTGTATGCACATCACTCTTTCTGTGTGGTGGAGAAGGTTGATATACAATTTCTTAATCACAGACATTGCTATAAATTCCTGTTCTACTGCTTTAATGTTGCTATGGCTACCAACTCCCATGGGCTAAGCAATTAAAATTGCACCATTTCTTTACAGCTGCATTTTGTAGTCTTGGCCAACAAGAATGATGAATAAAACATCAGTAAATGTACAACAGATTCTTGCTGGTAACCATAAACCTTTTTCAGGAAGCTCATTTTGGAGCAACATGCTATGTGTGTGTTTATTAGTCTTTGATTAAGATATCAACCTATATTATTTCCTACATTATTTAGTTTTTAATATAAATTGATTATTAATCCTATTACATTAATGTTCAGATATTTCACCTCGCTGTCATGTTTTCTTACCACAGTATTACTCATTTCATCTGTAATGCATTTAAAATCTATACATGCCCATTTTGATTATTTTATATCAGAAAAAAATAGTCCAGAACAGTGAATCATTTCAGCATCTCTGAATTATAGGGTAAATCCTCCTGTCTTTGAGTAGCATAGTCGTGAAGATATTAGACCATATCAATACCAAGGGAAATCTGCTGTTAATGCTCTTAATCCCATAAATCACTCCGAGTCATCTCATACAGGGCTGATGGGCACTGAAAGGGAGGTATTTGGCGCTCTGATGGTTACAGGAATTGACGGACAGACTCCAGGGATTGGTCAAAGCACAGTTCAGGTTTCTGGGCGGTCATGCACATAAATTCGCCATTAATAAATGTCACTTCCACTGCTGCTAAAAAGGAAGGGCAAGAGGAGGAGAGAGTGCGCTGGGAGGGGAGATGAGGTGAGAAGACATTCATGTAGGAGAGGCAGAAGGTGAGAGACACACAGAACAGATGACATGGTGTACTTTAGGGAGGACCTCTCGGAGACCGTGAACCCTGCTTAGGGACTTTTCATGCACTGCTGTGACAGATGTTAATGTTTCACCCATTATTCAGAGTATGTATTTACTTCATGAGCCACATGTGTGAAAGGCAAGGATGTTCACCATCCCCTGATACACTACTCACATCAGCCCTGTGACTTACTTGTGTGTAACTCAGGCATTCAGTCGCACACCGAAAAGCACACGTACAGATGCACACGCAGTTATACACACATACACAAGCTAATTCGGCTCATGACAGATGAGTGTGACAACTGTTGGGTGTTTGGAGAAATTCCCGGGAAAATCTGTCATCTCATAGGCATAATTCAAAGAGGAGTTGAGGGGCTGGCGCACCTGTGGGTGCCATGATCGCTCTGTGTGATTAGAAGTGTTGCGGGAGAGGAGGCCTTTGGAGCCTGTGATGTGTGATTTGCATGAGCTGTCAGTCATCTCTGTCTTCATCCTGACGACTAGAGAGGAGTAAAGAGCTTCCATGGCAACCTTGGTCTAAAATTCAGCTTTAGAAGTTTTTTTCTTTCACACCTATTTTAGTATTGGTGTTTGTCATACAAACAAACACTGCAGAACCTAGCTACAGGTATAGCGCTATATAGGTTTTTCCAGTCACAGACTAATGACCAGTATTGTCTTTGCTAACAGGATCAAGCTTACTGTTTCAGATGATGGCTGGTATGAGTAACACGCTGCTACAGAGACAGATTATCTCCTTCCATTCCCAGCAACAAAGGCATGCTTCTTCAAATCTCTTCACAGAGCAAGTCCCCATCTTCTCTCATGCTCTCTGCTGTGCACTTGGGCTAAAGGTCTAACTATTTATCAGGAAAAAAGATTACTTGCCCATTCTATAGGACATTATATATACTTTTTTACCTCAGTAACCACCCAATTAAATTGCTGGAATGGAACTTTCTAGTGCAAGAAAGGAAATTTTAGAAAGAAATGAGAAAGAATACAGACGTCTTATTTAACCTTTTGGGGAAGATTTTAATCTAGTTTAAGCCTCCACTGCACAGATTACATTATGTGTTTGTTGTGTGTATCTACCTAACTTATAACTTCACTTAAACTTCAAACTTTATATTAAAATAGTTAATATTAAACTATTAAAGTACATAATAAAGATATATCATTTATTTGATAACACTTTATTTTATACGCTGTATTTAGTATGCATATATAATTTAACTGGTGGAAGGTGTTTCAGATGAAGAGTAACTTACGTAACTTACGAGTAACTTACGAGTAACTTACGTCTTTCTACATGTTATAATCTTGAATAGCATATTTAAAACTAGATGCATTTTGACCAAACATAATCTTTTAAGCATTGCAGTCATATATGTAAAGTTCAGTGAGCTTGGTTGATGGTGCATACATATGTGGCTCTGAGGTTTTATGATTCTCTCATTGGGCAACTTACTCATAGGGTCAGCAGCAGGGTTCTCACACAACTCAGTCTTAGCCTCTCCATTGGGCCTCTCGTTGGGTTTCTGGGACAGACGTGATGACATTGTGGCAGCTGTGACCACAGCCTTGAAGCTACGCTTTCTCTTCTGTACGTTCAGCTCAGGGTGGAAGATAATGATGTACACCTTGGGCATGTAGAGCATGCCGAGTGCAACTGAGGCACTGAGGTTCATGGAGATGGTCAGGGTAGTTGTCTGAATGTACAGCTGGAAGGAAGCACAGACAGGCAAAAAGTGATTTTAATGACTGTAAAGCCAGCATTCATGACATAAATGGACAATTCCTTTGTACACAGTTTGAACTTTGATTTGGCAGCTCTACAAGGCAGATACGTATGCAGTCATGTTTTAATTTTTAAGAAAAAAGGACAATATTTTGGCCAATTTCAGAAAAGTGGAAAAATGCTGGATAACAAAATCTAAACACCAAGTTCATTGCTTTTTTTGTAAATAAGAAAAGGAGTGAAGAAAAACCTGCTGACAAAAGGGATGTCATTAGGGCATATTTATTTGACACAGTAATATAATACAAAACCCCTTGAAAACAACTGATGAGTCAGGTCAATGATAAAATTCATTGTTTTGGTGATCTAACATCATTATCAGATATGTAGGTGGTCTGGATATTCACTATGTGGAACTATGGGGAAAGGAGTAGTCAAGCGCATGGTAACAGAGCAGCATTTATTAAAGCCTGACTTGCAGCTAGTCGCTCATGGCAAAGATGGTCCGAGCGTATTAATTACAATAGCAGAAGCAGCACCATGATTTTGTCAAAATGTCCTCACGTGGCCTCCTTTCTACTAGCATGTCCACTCTGACCCTTCATTGAGATAGACAGATCATGCAGCCAGTTGAGGATCTGTGTGTAACATGTTGCAGTCACCTTTTCTTTGCTTTCATATCAAATGTTTTATTTCACCACTGAAGCATTCATCAAACAAATCTACAGCCCCTAAGCTACTTCGATTGACAATTCCTGTAGCTGGATCCATTATAATGTAAATTCCTTCCTCCTAGAGTACAATAAAAGACTAAGCGTGGACTAAGAAAACTGCATCTGCAGTATACAGCAGGTCTACATTTGTTTTTCTGCAGCTCTGCACGCAGTGGAGTGCAGCCTGTGAAAGGCTCTCACTGCGTTAAGTGGTGAGATCATTCATAAGAGACTGCCATTCATGTGAGCCTTACACAGGCGCATTCTCTTAAATGCTTCTTCCACGACGTTCCTTATCAGAGGTTACATAACACCTTTCACATTGTCAAATAGTAATTGCAAGCTTATATAACTCAGATCACACTATGAGTTACGTTAACATGCATTTCACAGAGCGACTTCATTAAAAGGTAGTGATTTCACTAAGAGGCAGTGAAGTCAGTAATGCAGTAGACACGCAAGAGCCTCTTGTTTCATGTGATGGTCTTGGAGGAGAAAGAATCACTTCAAGAGGGGGCATTATTGTTTCAAGAGCAGATCACCAAAGCCTCCTAATCTACTGCACTTGAAAGCATCAGATGTCACTTATATGCTGCCTTCCAGTCAGCCACTAGTAATGTGGTTTGGGAGAGGATACATTTGTAAACACATTAGCCAGTACAGTGTATCTGCAGAGCAGTGAAATGCTAACCGATTCAGTGAGAGGAAGAAATGTCACCATTTGCATACAGTTTTTCTTTGTAAATAGCACAACTAATGGTAATTTCTTTCATACAAGACAGACTCATTTACATGCCAGTCACGCGATCAACGATCATTCAGATGCCTGATATGATCAACATGCCAATACACTCAGCTGCTTCTTTCTCTCTCCATCCCCTCCTGTTTCTCTGTGGAGCAGCATCATAGGCAGTGATCTGACTGGTGCATCATGCATTAATAACTGTATGAATATCACAATGCTCTCCCTGCACCCTGCTCTGTGTGACTCTAAGGTGGGGGAGAATGGAAATGTTGCTTCCTTTAAGTGTTTGAGCTGTGTATTTACAGCCTTTGTAATTAGATACTGGGGCAACCGATCAAAGCATTGCAAAGAATACACATGGCATCAAATATAACCACAAGAGAATCTCCACCCTGTACTGTGTTTCCATGTTTGGTAGTTGGTAACCTCTCTGGTATCCATAGCAACACTACAGAGTCTGGTTCGAGCAACTAAACACGATTGAAATAAGCTCTTAATGAGATTCCGATATCTTAGACGCTGCAATGCTGACCCTATCAGAACTGATTTATTGACCATGCAGGAGACTTGATTCCGGAGCGGGAGCACAATAAGCATTAGGTCTCATGCACATCTTGCACAAGCAAAAACATCCACACACGAACACACACACACACACAAAATGTGTAGGTATGTAGGGTTTCACTCCACACATGTGCACACAAATAAACACACCAAACTAAATCCTTTTCTTACTGTCTTTAATCAGGGAGACAGTGTTTTTCATTGTGCCTCGCTATGAGTTTGACCCAATTTCGTAGGCCCTCTCACCCACCATTCGAATGTTTAGCTTTTCACAGAACATTCATAATTAATTCATGTTACTTTAGCATAAATAAATATATGAAGTAATTTCCACAATGGCTTAGCAACTCCCTATTTATAGCTGCAGTAATGATTTATTAACATCCTCATCAGAAATCAAACTGTTGCTTTTAAATTTTACATGTCACTGACAAGCCTTTCATTTAGACAAAAAGATGTTGAGGGTAATTCTCATAATCACACACACCAGGGAAATACTTAGTGCAAACACAATTTAGTTGGCATGGTTGAGTACTATAAATGCAGACACTGATAAGGACTTGATTGAGTAAGTCACAATTAGGATGCTCTCTGTCACATTAGAGAAAGCCTTCAATAGTGGATCCTCGGGATTTACAGTCTCCTCTCAACTACCTGGATCTCTCTTGTTGTTTAGGTGGCCTACTTTCTAGTCCAGCTACTGTCGTGAATAACTCTATTTAGCTTTGTTCTGCAAAGCCCTACTGCATACTGGAGACACCACTTTCTGTGTGGATGGTTATGCCTGTGTTAAAGCAGACAACTAATAATCAAAACAATCGCACTGACTTGCTCTTATCATAGCGCATATTTATCAGAGTAGGAAGTAAGTCCTGTCTGACTAAACCTTGGCCAATATTTAGCTCTACAGATCCAAACATATGTTTCTGATACAAAGTAATTAGTAATTTTTGTGGGTGACTTTGCGCTGATGCAGAGGCGAGTACATGATGTTGCTAAAAGAAATGCATCATGGAAGCCGTGAACACTGTTGATTCTGTCACAAACAACCATTTCTGCAGATATACAGTATATTTGACTTTGATTGCTCAGATCTTTTGTCTTGACAATTAACATCTATTTTTTGAAAAAAATAACTGAACAAAAACAACAACCTTTGTGTGTTGCCATTACACTTGACCAGTTTTATTATTTTGCCTGCAGTGTGCCTCTTGTGCAATCTGCTCAAGCACAGAACAACTGGTAGGCACGGTAATTTCACATATTATTTTCAAAAGACTCAGCATCTCCTCAATATGTGTCAGTTCCAGCTCCCGTCAAGTGCTGTTGTTTGCAAAGAGACAAGAGGATTGGAAGTTACAGTTTTCGTTTTACCTGCTGAAGAGTGGGAATAAGAATGTTTAGTTTCATGTTTAGTTAGTCACTGCTAATGATACTTGGCAGCACAGTCTGTCCTCAAGAAGTTCATATGGGTACAGGAGACATCTTACAACTGTCTAAGTGGTTTTCAAAGGTCCAGTACATAAGTTTCCATGACATGTGGCTCTATTTTAAGTGTGACTGAATCTTGTGGGTGTTTTACTAGAAGGTTTCTGTGCCTCAGGGAAAATGTTTTATTATTTGATCATCCTGCTCTTCTGAACTGTAAGAAACATTGTTTTGTGGTTGAACATGTTACAGAATAAAAGAGTGAGAGTGAGCACAGTGAGAACACCCCTACACCTATTTGATACTTGATACTAAAACAAAAAAAAAACATTTGCAGGTAACAGTTTGTAAGAGTTTGTTAATACTTGTTGACACATTTCTATGTTGGCTGATGCTGGTGACAATCGTAGTCATTAAGTTGAGAGTGTTTACAAGTTGACTGAGCACATGCAGGTGCACAGGAAGCAGCAGCATGCTCTGTGATCTTTTGTTACAGTTTTCATATGGCTTCCCTCAACATGAGTTTGAATGTGTGTGTGTGTGTGTGTGTGTGTGTGTGTGTGTGTGTGTGTGTGTGTGTGTGTGTGTGTGTGTGTGTGTG
>JAUBNQ010000026.1:15897252-15919885 GCA_032353495.1 Ctenopoma kingsleyae | reverse complement strand
TGTGTGTGTGTGTGTGTGTGTGTGTGTGTGTGTGTGTGTGTGCGTAAAATAAGCTGAGTTAAAGAAATTCTCGGCACAGTCACAACCTCTGCTACAATATAATACTACAAAACAACATGAGGTCAAACACAACACTGAGTTTTTTTGGATTATTACTGGTAGCTGGCATAAATCTTTTGATGCTGAAAAACACAGAGTGAGAATTGTAGATATAAACACAGTAGGGAAAGATACTTTAGATACAGTAGATTCTTTCTTATGTAGATCTACACACATGTACACACACACACTTATTCATCAAAAATAATGCGTTAAATCTACAAAGACTATTTTAAAAAAAAATTTTTTATTCTGATACGTCTAGTGAAGTATCCATGGAATAATCTTAAAGGGCAGTACATACAGTGCAGTGCATTGTCGGAAAAAGATAAGATGACTTCACTTCGCCATGAATTCACTGCAGGTTTGGCAAAGGATGTTATCAAGACATGCAAATGCCATTTTCACTAGCAGTGACTGGGAAATAAGCAGAAATAGACCCACAAAGACACCTAACTCAGGGGCTGGTGTGAAAAAAGAGTTAACACATTACTGCCTCGCTAGTCGCCATGTGTAACATAATGAACTCCTAATCGCTGCTGAGTGTGTAATTCATCTATGAAATCTGCTGCAAATTGAGATGAGGCAAATCAGTTTCTGATCCATCTCATGCAGTAGCTTAGCAGGAAGGTTATCGAACAGTGTGCTACTCAAAAGGTTAGGAGTAACACTTTCCTGTCAGCATCGATATTCTGTGTGTGGAAAACTTCTCCTTCGCTGCGTCTTGCGCACATGATCTGCCAAGCAGCATGCGCAGCGCATGAGCCTACCAGATGAATGCATCTGTATTCTTCTGAGTGCTGCCCAGATAAGCAATGACTAGCACAGAAGGTCAAAATGCCATATTCTCAATCAACTCCAGTAGCACCCAGTGTCAAATGCTTTGTTGAGTAGAGCACAGCCGTCAAGAGATGGAATGTGTTGAATCAAACTTCCATTTACCCCCCATTTCTCCCTGCCTTCCTCTTCCTCCTTCACCTGCTTGTCTCCCCCTCCACAATAAGCCATAATAGTATAGGTGGAGCATTAAGCTTGCGAGCTATGATAATGCTGCACCCCCACACCACTCTTCAGGCATTTCAGGATTCTGGTATTTCACATCATCTTTTCCTCTGCCTGTTTCTGTCTTTCGTGTTCCTTGTGTGGGTTTCCATTCACGCCATGTGACTATAAAATCAAAACACAATTAACCTCTAACTTATACAGCCAATAAATGTGTGTGTGTATCCTTCTGTTTTCTTTTTGTGTTTGGATAAATATGCATGTGCTCGTGTGTTTAGACAAGATAAAAACAGGGCCGAAGAAATGAAAGGGAAATTTGTCAGAGGAGGGAGAGAGACAGACAAAGACAAGGGTGGTGACAAAAAGAGAGAAATAATTGACTCACCTTCTCTGCTGACTGGGCTGTGCCAAAGAAAATTGGGATGAAGGCCAGCCAGACTATGCAAGTGGTGTACATAGTAAAGCCAATGGGCTTGGCTTCATTGAAGTCTTCTGGTACATCCCTTGTCTTGATGGCGTAGATGGTGCAGGTTACCATTAACAGGATGCTGTAGCCCAATGAGCAGATTATCTGTAGGTCTGTGATGTCACATTTCAGCACACCACGGGCCAGCATGGGATTAATGGTTTTCTGCTCATCATAGTCGACAATGGTGTTTGGCGGGTCCACGGCGAACCACACCAGCACACCCAGCAGCTGCACGCAGATTAGACTGGAAGTGATGGCGATCTGGGAGGTGGGACTGATGAAACGTGGGGCTGTGACCGTCTGCTTGCCCTGCTCGAAGATCCGATAAATACGGTTGGTCTTTGTCAGCAGTGCAGCATAGCTGATGCACATGCCCAAGCCCAAGAAGATCCTCCTGAAGGCACACACAGCTACGTCAGGTTTGGCTATCATGAGGAATGTGATGATATAACACAGAAAGATCCCGGTTAGCAGCACGTAGCTCAGCTCTCGGCCCGAAGCCCTCACAATGGGTGTGTCATTGTAGCGTATGAAAGTTGCCATGACAAAGGTCGTGGCAATGATACCAAGCATGGCCAGGAACACAGGAATAATTGCCCATGGGGAGTGCCACTCGAGCTTTACTATGGGGATTGGCTGGCAGGCGGTTCTGTTGGAGTTGGGCCTCATGTTGTAGGCACACAATCTGCAGGACGTCTCATCGTACTGGTACTGGTAGCCATCACAAAGCTCACAGTGCCAGCAGCATGGCATACCCTTCACCTTTTTCTTCCTCTCTCCAGTTTTGCAGGGCAGACTGCACACAGAGATAGGTACCTCCTGCTCACCATCTGGCCACTGGAGATCCTCCAGCTGTGAGAGAGATAGCATAGCACACGAAAAAGGTTAGCAACAGACAGATAGCCAGGTATCACTAAAGCTGAAACACCATGTGAAATACGAAAAATAACATTTTGTGCACAGCATAACCTTCACTCACAATTTATTAAGCCACTAATTATGAATATTATGAAGTAGAATGCAGTCTTTGCAGACAATAAAAAAAGAAAAAAACTTTACTGCAGTTGAACCTAATACAGTTCATCTTTCTTGCTAATTTCTGCGAGCCCTTTTTTAATACTTGAAAGTAATTGAAATCACCATGGCAACAGAGCTTACCTTTGTTCAGTGAAATAAAAATAAAGAAATGTGAATTGCAAAATACATTATGTTTTAACACAGGAGCCAGTGAGGTATGAAATATGTGATGAGAAGGAAAGAGAATGGGATTTGGTTTGGCAAAGTGCGTTTTTTAGACTTCGCAGAGCTATTCTTATTTATGATCTTGTCATCAAAATGAAAAGCGTAGTATACAGATGCTCTGAAGATCTATCTGAAACTCCAATCCAAAAAGGCCCTGAGGTGTCTGATGATTTAAGCTCACACTATAGTTTCAACATACAAGTCAGCCTAAAATGAATAACACATAGACATATTTTGTGGATGGATGTGGATTGGATGTTAGAAAAGCCTTCATAAAACTCAGAGCTTGCCTTTTGATTTATTATGAAAGTGTACTGATCCGTGGCGTTTAAAGCACAGCAGATTAAAGATGCACTAGCATGATTTTATATCAATATATGGTATCAGTTATGTTATCAGAATAAATAATGTTTGTGTTCAACAAGCGCAAGCAAGGAAATCAGTTTATTGTGTTCTTACAATCCTTAAACAACTGCTCTGAAATCACAGATTTAAAAGGTTCTTTGAGACAATGAGTCTCTAAGTGTGCACTGAAATCAGAGCAGCATAGCAAAACAAAGCTGAAAATGAACAGCAATTTATTTGAAAGGTTGTCTGGTAATGTCACTGTGACTTAAAAAATTGCACATAATGCCCAGTAAAACAACAACTTGTAGTTTTTCACGTTTCATTTTTTGGCATTAAATAAACAGAAAATATACCATACTAATTAGTTAATTTTAATGGTGCTAATAGGCAACATTTTAATAAGCTAAGCATACTATCTACTGACGAAGGGAAGAGATTACGTGTATTTCACCAACTATCCCTTTAAAACAATTACCATTTTGTGAATTGAAATTTAAACCAATGTAAGCGCACAGAAATTCTCAAAGACTAATCGCCATCTTACCACATTTTACCTGTCGTTATGCTCACACTTTTAACATAAACATCAGCAGATAAAAAACTCCACTAGGTAAAAATATCATCACATACAGCATGAGCTCAAGGACACAAATAGCATCACTTCCCCCAAATGTGCCAACTGCCAATAATTGCAAAAACAGGGCTGCATCTCTGCAGCACAAACACATATTCACATCTACAGTGTGTTTGCATTGTGTGTATCCATATGATAAATGTGTTGCTTCTGTGGTGTCTGAGTAGATTATCAGCTGCCATTTATCTGGGGGCACGAAGGTGCCATTTATTATCTGGACAACGAATGGTGCTCTGTGGAAAACTGCCTGATTTCACACAGTGTGGAAACAGTTATGAGACCAACAGCTCTGTTGTCATAGAGACCAGAAGCAAGATATTTTGACACCTTGGACTTGGACGGCTGCTATAGTTTTCATTTGGGTTTTGCTATAGTTGTTAATTTTACAGTTAATTTGAGGTGTTTTGAGCTGGAACAGCATTGCATTGAACTTCTTTATCGATAATCACAGAGTGCATCAGGATGATCATTCCAGGGTAGCCATTAAATTAGATTTCTCTTATACTGTATGTTACTGAACAAAGTAAAACCTTCTGCATTAGAATATAATTGCATTGTAACAGCATTTGGCTTTTAATCACACTAAAACAGAATGAATCAACAAATCTCCAGCAACAGACGTTGTTCCACCTGTGCTATCAAATCCATTCAGCTGAGTTTAATTCTTGTGATCCAGAGAGCCATTATGCAAATGTTAACTCATCTGTATGTAAATGTCATGTTTTTTTGTAATCTGAGTTACATAGAAATTGCATAGAAATTTCAGCTCATTTCAGCTCAGGTTTCATTCTATCGTACAGATTGCGCAATTGCAAACCATGTTTGCCTTGAAATAATATATAACTCATCAGTTCCTTTAGTGTCCACATGAATCTCCCAAGCTCATTTTTGTGCTTTGACAGTGAGCTGTATTACAACACCTTGCACTTAGCCAAAAAAAAAAAAAAACAGCATGGCAGCTGTCTCCAGCTCTGCATCTAACACCAGTATTAGATTTTTTTCAGTTAAATTAAAGTTATTTAAAGTCCCATAAAATGAAAAATGTTCTTCCCCAGTTGTTATTCTAAGGGTTCTACTATCCTTTACATATGCCACAAAAGTCAAATAAATTACATTTACACATTTTTATATTAAATCCTTTTCTACCCAGTACCCAGATCTGAGATCTCTCTTGCCCTCTTCAGTGTGCCTTAAATTCCACCTGGTAAGAAGTGATAGTTTATTTTGAGTTTAATCATGTATGATAAAAGATGCAGGAAAGCTGATGAGCACCAGAAATAACATGCAAGGTGTATTTAGGTGTCAGTTTCTAACAACATCAGCATCTTCAGCAGCACTGCTATTGAAGACTGAACATGCATGGACTGACACTTGGGTTCAAAACATGTTCTTTCTCTTCCTCACACTCTCATTCGCTGTCAGTCCTCCAACATACGCAGTAGAAGAGTGATCACAAACAACAGAGAAAGTGATAACCTCACTGTATGTTTACTTTCTTCTTTGTTGTTCTTTTTAATATTGAACTCTCAAATAAAGCCTCTTCTGGTATTTTAGTTTTGCTCTAACATCCTTTTATCAGGTAGAAGCATATCAGACCTTTTTAATACAATACAACATTTGACAGATTAAAATTACAGGCTTTTATCCCCTTTCACATACAGATTTTTAAAATATTCTGTTGGTTTAATTGCACATTTTTTCCCTTCTCTTTAAAGCAGCAGTAGGGACATTTGATAACCTTCACAATAACAGTGTTTCAAGAACAAAATATAAACAGTTGTCTTATTAAATTAATTGTCACAGTTTCGGGACATGTTTGTACATTAGTAGGCAACACATCAGCTGAAATGCGTGTGTAAAAGTTTCTCCATTGTTGGAGGAAAATATTAATAAATTATATTAGAATATTTTTACTTGCTAAATTGCACAAACAGATTTATTTTTCTGCACCTAAGATACATCAATTAGACTCGAAAGTAAAACATATCTGCACCTGAGCTCTCTCTGTATTTGAGATGCAAATTATGTGCAACCCCTTTGTCACATAAGAGATTTCAATTTTAGGAAACACAAAAAGTCTTCACGCCAGTAAATTGTTTGCATGCTTGAGTCTTGATATCCCATTTAGATACAAGCAAACAAATAACATGTGAAATGCTGTGTCTGTTGTCTGTGTTTCCAGCATAAGTAAACTGTCATACCCTAAGTTGGAGGTTCTCCACCCACTGTCCTACCACCTTGTACTCTGCGGTGGAGGAGTTGGTCATCTGGAACTGGAACAGGTCATAGCGTCCTGGAGCATCACCGTTCTTGTTAAACACAACAGAGGTGCCAGCACTGCCTGTACAGAGCAAGAGAGAGAAAATGTGTCAGAAAGGAAAGCTATAAGACACTGGTGTGACTGGGTGCAGCACCTATCTAATGAGAGACAAACACAAACTTTCAACCCTTTGCTTTTTAATGTGTGGTGGCACTACATAGCCAACAGAGTGTGCGAGTTACTCCCATTTAAAACCTCCAGACAACATGACCTATATCTTGAACCTTTGTGATGACAGACAGAATAGGTAGCTCCCTACTGACCAATATAACACTTCACCTCACCGGCATGCAATGAATCACTATGGCTGCACAATGGCCACTGGAGGAATAGCATTTTCACATTCAAAAAATACTTAGATATGTGGACTATCAGCTGCGCTCTAATATCAAAAAATGACGCACCCCTCCTCAGGTCACACGTAGTGCAATCACACAGTGGACAACAACGAGAGATGCAGGGATGTTGAACAGGTCAGCCAAATCATCATACAGTCCCCATCTGCTCTCAGTGTGCAGAAGCCTGTCTCATGCAGAACCCTGAAGATTTCAGTAATCAGCTTAGCGAGGACTGTGGACCCCTAAAACACTACACATAAGAAAAATCTTTTTTTAAGTGTATTTGTGTAAGCTCTGAAGCTTGTCAGGCGTGTCTACTCTAGTATGTGTGGATGTGTGCACATCGCTTAGTAATATGAGCCTCATGACTGCAGAGTGTGTGTAAGGTAGTGTGTTAATGCATATGCCACTCAACCTAAGGTCTCCCTTGCAGCAGTGAATACAGTGTGTCATTAATGGGAAAAAATGACTGCACTTGTACTTTATTTTATACATGAGTTCTGCATTGTTGATGAGGTCATTTTTACCATCCCACAAAACTGGAAGAGAATGAACTGCTGCAAACTGCTGCATTTTACACATCTTTTCACCTTGACACTGCATACAGTAGTCCATGAGCACAAATGGAGATACCATTTTTGAAATGGGACGGGGGGAGTCTGACGTCACTTGGCATGGGAATTAATGTACTTTAATAGTCCTGGCTATAAAAAAGTGGACCAGGACCAGGAGCATATGTCCAAAACACTTTTGGGAACATGTTGTCTTTTGTATCTAGAACAGAGCTTGTGGCTTTTGGATGGAAGGCCCTGCACCTTTTCCTTAGTTTGCAACCAGAAGGGAATTTCATCTCTCTCCATTTTTTTTCCCAAGGACATTTGTCATTGAATGGTCTACAAAAGTGTCAGGCCAAACGACTCTTGTAAAAGAAGAAAGGAAGTGGTAGTAAGAGAAAACGCCAATTTCACGCATAAGGGCCTATTTAAATAAAATACTGTGGACAAGCATCCCAACTTTTCCTCTTTGACTTTGTGACACTATTGTGCATTACAAAATGTCAGGTTATAAGTTTATAAGTACTTTAAGTATCCATTTCCATGTTGATGCAGAGCCACAGATCCCTCACTATCTGGTGTTATGCAAAGTGATAGCGCATAAATTCCACATTAACGATATGGAAATCACACCACTGAAGTCATTTGACCTGCCAGTGTTTCAGTGTAGATGTAGAGTACTAATTCATCTGTACCCATGTGGCGGCACAGAAAATAAAGCAGGACGGGTGCTCAGAATTAATTCAAGTGTACTTGTGAAGCTCACAGTGAAAACTCTCTCAATATGAAAACCAAACTAAAACTTGGTGGGTGGCCGTCACCGTCCTGTCACTTCTGCTTCCACCAAGCAGACAGTAAACTTGTTGACACAGCATACAAATATGTTGACAAGGTATTGACTTCTGTGAGTAAAAGCTGCAATAAGGGTTACCATTCTTACGCCACACATCAGCAAAAAAAATAAATAAATAAAAATACAGCTTACATAAATACACAAACACAAAGTCATTCAGTAAAGCGACATGAGTGATTGGGCACTTGGCGCTCTTCAGCGTTAGAGCAAATAATTAAGTGGTTTTTCTGTGTGTGCAGATAAAAAGAGGCATTAGAAATTCCTGTCCATTCTCTATTGGCTGGTATTTTCAAGGGGAACAAAATGGTCTGTGTAGACTTCTTAGTTATAGCACTGTCTAAGATGAAAGATTTATGCATTTGCATGTGGCTCTGAACTAAGACATGACAAAAGTGCACTGCTGCTGTGCTGTGCCGAGCAGTGTGGGTGGACTGGGGATCCACTGCTGTGTTTCTCTCGCATCATTATTCCCTCTTTTTTCCTGCCTCTCACTCTTCAGCTCTGTGACTCTGGCGCAGTGGGGAGATCAACAAAGGAGGCTTACACTCCTTTGCTCTCAAACACACATTAGCAGTGCCACATACACAGGATAATGTGCGTGGTTCCAGTCTAAATGCAATAAGAGGCAGCGAGATATGCCTGACGGAGCCACAACAGAACAATCTTCGCTGGCCAGTAAAAAGGTTTGAGAATACAGAGGTAAGGCAGGAAGCAGGAGAGGAGAGGAGAAACAGAAGGTAGTGATCTTATTTTTGGCTCAGGTGAAATGAACCTCATTCTCTGTCAGAGCCACACTGAGGTAAATGTTTTTTCGGAAGCTGAGCAGTCAGCACAAGCCCAGATGGTTATTGAGATTGGACAGCAGATTCTCAATCCTATGGATGAATCTGCACTGTGTTAAGGTCTCCTCTAATTTTTCTCTCTGCTCAGGCAATTGCTCATATTTTGTTTCTATAGTACCACCTTAAAATCTGAGGGCATCTCGCCTGTTGGATCTTTGCACTGCTGCCATAGCGACAGTATTAGAGAAAGGAAAGCAGCCTTTTAGCCTTTAGTTCGCTAACAGAAGTTTGCTATCAGGCTTTTTTTAATATAAATAATTGTAAGGATTAAACATGATTATTGTATCACCTACAGTGAATTAGTATCAACAAAAACTTCAAATGTACATACTTGTTAGTATCTTATATATCTGTGTCACAGAGCCCCATTCTAACACATTAGTGAGCCACACCATTGCACAGGTTGATGTTCCTTTGTTATGACGAACATAAGCATTGTGTTTTATTTTGAGACATTTTGTGCATAATGTGCAACTAGAAATAGTTCCCAACAAACATCTGCAGAAAACTACAGAGTCCTGTTTTAGTAAAAATGTTTGGCCTATGTAAAATATTAAATGTATATATTTGACATCCATTTGTAAACATATGTAATCCACTGACAGGGTGAGAAAGTCAGAATATTTTGACATATTGACTAACACAATTGTTTTTTTCATGGTTTTTGAGCCTTATTCTGTACATGCTCCCTGTACATAATTTGAGTCATAGCCCGCATATTTGTTTTTATCAAAGTAGTAAAAAAGAAGTCAGTGATAGCTCTGTAGGCAGGATTAAGAATGGGAATGGAAAGCAGGAATCTTCTTGCCAGAGCCCAAAAAATAGCTTCATCCATGAAAAAGTAGAAAAATTGTCACAAAGGTGTGGATAACAATAATGCGGTTGTACTGCTTGTGGTATTTTAGCTGAAATAACAGCTCTAACCAAAATCAAACCTTCTGTTTGGACTCAAACTGATGCTAGTGAGATGCACAACTGATCAGTTTGGACACAATATCAACACCTCACCTGATCTCTGCTGCATTTGTTAAATAAGATTAGCAGAGTATCTATAGTACGTCTATGTTATATTCTCATTCATTAATTTAACCAAAGATTTTTCTCCTCCTTGCTTCTTTTCATTCATTGGATATGTGTCGACTTATATTATATGTGAAATTTTGTGTTGGAAAGACAGTGCTTATTTAATTGAAATGAAATAAAATATAAGGATATTTAGTGAAGGCTCAGTTTTGTGAGAGGATTACTCTCATTTCTTATAACAGACAGCCAAATCTTATCTAGAACATTTTTGAAAGCACTGCTTACTTCAGAAGAGCCTCTAATGATCACTGGCTGACGTACACGCAATGTATTTGTAATGACAAAGTTGCCCTTGTTTTAAACTCTCATTTTGCTCTCTTCCTCTACTCATTCCTGAATTTCAGAGCAGTTGTTATAAATAGCTATTTGCCATTGACTGTTTAATAACATCACTTTCTGTACAGGGATAAATTATGTAGAGGTTCAAGTACTGACAGACCCACAGTATATCATAGTGGGCTAAAACATTCCACACTTTTAGATAATGTTGTTTGTGCTTTGAACTATGAGTGAAATTTAATGAACATTTTAATTGTAGCCAGCCCACAAGCAACTGCATTTGACACATAAAACCGAGGTATTATAATATACATAAAAAGATTGTCTAGATTTTATCTAAACACTGCAGATTGATGTGGACACACATCAGCACTAAAATAATAGAGGAATCATTTGACATTTTAAAGATGCTTTCATGCAGAGTTGTAAAGGTTGATGCCATAGACAAAGCCTATTGTTGTTCTATTCAAGAGCTGATTCCGACTTTAATACCTGCAGGTTTAATTAGATGAGAAGTAGATTAGAAGATTGATACTACTCACCTATCTCTAAGGTAGATATTTAGTTGATGCCAGAAGATGATTAGCTTAGCTTAGCAAAGATACTAGAATCAGGCTCCCTGTTCTTACAATTCACTGTTGCACAGGTTTAACAAACAAGATGTAAGATGTTAATTAATACGCTGGCTGGTAGGTGAATTTTATTCCATTCAAATAGAGTCAGGCTGTTTCCTCTTTTTTAAGGCTTTGTGGTAAATTAAACTAACAGATTTAGCACCCATCTTCTCATACAGCTCATTGTATAGTGGTCAAGATAAATGTCATGCTGTTCACTGTAATAGAATGACAAAATATAGAGCTAGCAATGAGTAGCCAGTAATCTAATTTTAACTTGCTCATTATATTCAATATTTTATGTGAAATATCCTCCCAAACTAAAGTAGTTACTATACATGAATTTGCTTTCCTTATCCACACATCCTGTAAGCATCTGTGGTTTAAACTTTTACAATATGTCACTCACCGTTAAAGCTGGTGTTTCGTATGTACTTCAGCAGTGTCTTTCCTTCTGCAGATTCCATTTGTGGACAGACGCCAGGATGATCAGGACATAAGTCCCTCTGCATGTTGTGAAGCGCGTGGGCCATGGAGTACACCGCGTCAATCACAAACTGCACCTTCCCCTCCTGCTCATACTTGGAGTCGATCCCGATGCGCTCCTGGCCTGAGGGAAGAAAAGGGAGAGGACGACTAACAGTCAAATGCTTTGTGAGCCATTAGACATTACAGTCTCTCAGCAGTCCCTATCATCTGCAGCCTCTTTTTTATTCCCCCATTTACCATTTGCTGCTAGGTAGTTCAGTTTTGATTTTGTGGGAATTACACCTAAAGGAACAATGTGGCACAGGAAATAAGAAGACACATTTAATTCCCGAGTGGAAAATATCAAGCTGAGCTGTGAGGCTAAGTGTTTGTGACAAATACATCAGACTCACATTGAATTACTGTGGTGTATTACAAAGTAATAGCTTGCTAAGAATCGACCTCATTTGTTCCCTGTACAAGGTGATGAACATCACCATGAACTTTAGGAACATAGTCTTCTACGGTGGCTTCCTGCTCTTTTATATCCTCCTCCCTGTGCACTGCCCTTTCGCTGTGGGCTGCTGTAAAGGCTTTGTCTCATGCTGCTGATACACTGCTTGAATACATAATGTACGACAACCTCTGCCGGATTTTTGTTTTTGTTACAGATTGAATTAGCTATTTTATACTCCTGGCATTTCAAAGAGTGAATGAAAAACAACACAAATACTACTGTCACTTTTGATAATAATAATAATCATCATGATAATCATCACTATTATCATCATAATTATAATATTGAAGCTCCCAGTTAACAAAAACACATCATCAAGAAAATAACTCCATGATACTAAAAGATCCTTTTTTTATCCTCAATGATAGCTGCTCGTAGTTCATCCGGAGAGCTCAGTGGAGGAGCAGATGATGTTAATAGGACACATATACAGTAAGAATGTGGGAGACTAAACTGAAGGTGCTGTGCTGACAGTTCAGCCCATTTCTCAGAACTTAACATACATTTCAGCCCACACATAACCTTTTTGCTTTTCTGAGCTCTGCATTTTGTTGTTCTGTGGACAGTCGCTGAATACAAAACATTAACATTCACAAATATCAGCTCGGCTGAGGTATAAAAAAAATGCAGTGCAGCCATTTCCACTGTAATTCAAAAATGATAAAAGACGTGTGCAGTCATTTTACACAAGGTTTGTGGTGCTCACTAAGTGGATGAGCATCTTCTGTCATTGACGTGTGATAAAAGGCACCAAAGGAGATTATAAAGGAAACAAAATCCTTCAGCAAACAGTAATTTGTGTTAAACTGCCTTTACTGTCATCACATATGCAAGCAGGATTAATACATCATCCCACATCACAGGCATCATCCATGTAGATAATAAATTCAGCGCAATGCCTGTCACACCACTGACAGGCAGCGTTTAGGTAATACAAGCATGTGTCACTGTTAGCAACAGTAACAGCAACGCCATCATTAATGGTACCAAAAACCAGCCAATAAACAGGAATAAGGACGTGAACAGTGTTTACTTAGCTTTCTGTAATTTTCCCCTGTAGTTTCCATCCCAAATAAAGTGTGCTCTGGCTCTCTGCAGTTAGTACACATACCACAACTGTGCTGAGCTGTCAAGGTGACTGTGTTAAGGGGGAATAGAGGGAATATAGAGGGATTCAACAGTTACAGGACATTAGCCACAGGAGCAGACTGTAACTGTAGTATGACTAAGACACGTGGTGCATTATTATTCTAATAATAAACTCTGCCTGTCCTGCACCTGCTGGGTAGAAGCACCTGGTGTTAGACACTGTGGCTGCTCTGCAGACAGGAAGGGTTGAATTAAAACCAGTCTATTTGTAGCTTCTAATGTGAACAAAAGGTCAAGATCACATCAACGTGACATAAGAAGGTGAAATTACATGTCTTCTTTTAGTGTTTTACTGAAATCTTCTTAATAGTGTTCATGTCAAACCTCATCTTACCTGTGCATTTTCGGCTGGTATCTTCTTTCTTCGATGCACTGAGGAGCCTGCAGTCAAAGTTTTCCTCCCAGAATTCAGCAAACCACACATTCCTGCGATTGTTCTCGAGGGTGAGTGCAGTAAAGTATTCATCAAACCCTGGCAATAGAGGAAAAAGGAGAATAGCTCAGTTCCGGACCAATTATGAATCCACTGAAAGCTGGAGGAAATGAAGTGAATCTTGTGCAGCAGTGTGGTACTGGCAGCAGTGTGGCGCTGGCTGCTAGGTGTACCATTTCATCAAAATTTGACCATGGTGATTCCTCTTCCTCTCGAGCCTCACGGAACTTTAATAATTTCTTTCATCTAGGAAATGACATTAATTAAAAACAGGATGCATAATAAATAACGCAGAGTTTGTAAGTGGTGCCACAGCTTGTAGCCTGAGGCTGAGAGGTCCTGTAGGTGCAAGACAGGTTTTCTTCAGTATGTAAAATCCATTACAACGGAGGTGGATTGAAGGAATGATGTATGAGCTTAACACTCATTTCAACGGGCTTAGGTGCTGTGTGAAGCAGTAACTTGAGGAGAGATAACTTTCTGCACAGATGTAAAAAGGAAGCCTGTATTCTGAATTTTGCTCTTTTTGTTTGTGCAACTTTATCATCCAATGTGGGTCAGGGACAAAACTCTGCTGTTAGTGTTGGTTTCAGAAGCCACTGTTTTCTGTGTATCTCACATTTTAAAGTCTCTCTGTATGTGTGTCTCCTCTCTCTGTTATCCAGTCATATCAGCTGAGTCGTGGGTAGAGGTAATCAGAGCTGAATGACTCAGCTGATTTTCTTTTCAAAAGACCATCAGTGATGCATGGTGGATTAATAATATTCTCACTGCTTCCAGTATGTACATTTGTTCTGGCTCGATCGCTCCTAATTAAGCTTAAGACTTTCAACTTTCCACAATTGTAATGTAATGAGTGGATATTATGGTTGTGACAATGGACAAAACCTAAAATAGATGCTGAGGTTATTCTATTTCTGTGGTGAATTTGCACATGTCCTGGTAAATACAGCAGATTAATTTCCTTGTTTGCTTCCCTTTTCCTTGTGGGTGGATATTTTTAAGCAGTTTTAGAGAGAAATGTTTCATTACAAATTTCTTTACATTCAGTGGTTCCAAGATTAATAAACAAGTATCTAATTTATCCAGTACTGATTTTAGTCTGGTCATGCACACCGCACAGCCAAATGCAAGGTCATATGTGTTCTCTGAGGATTGTCTTTCTGAGAAATGTAGGAGATAGCCAGCTGAGATAGAACTGGACAGAAGGAAAATGTAGCTACATGAAAATAAATCATCTCACAGTATCTCTAGGAATGCAATGAATAGATAATTTCCAGACATCAAGAAGCTTTAGAATGAAAAATCGGTAAACTCGCACTGTACACTATGTGTGCACCACCAAATCGCACAGTTAATGACTAACTGGTGAAGATAGTAATTAATTTATTAGTGAAAGATCCTGATATTTCCCTCAGGAGCTGGTGGAGACCAAAAACCGAGGCAAAATAAAGTGAAAGGATATATGTCAGGAGACCAGAACCACGTCCCTCAATGAATACTTAAGTTGCTCTGTGTCTGCTGAATGTGTAAGTAATTAAATGTGTACCCGAATTAGCTTTTTAAAGTGATAATGTGTCTGTTTTGTGTTGTTGTTCTGATGCCACCAAGTGGCTAAAAACTGTTATTTCAAGGTTTTACTAACTGTCACTTTCTGTATGAAAACCAATTTTGTCTTTGGCAAAGAAAAAAATCAAACAAAAAAAGCCAATTAGTTCCAACAAAGCAGAGCAGCAGAAAACAATATGACAGCAGTGGTTTTTATTTTTTTGTTTTTTTTGTATATGCACCAGTGTGTGCTTACCTTTAATGGAGGAGCGCTTGGGCAGAACAGTGACTGCTCCCTCTGCTACATCCTCGAGCTGTTGGATCGGGCTGCTCTTGGTCCCCCAGCTGTCAGATCCAATCCACAGGAAATGGCCCACCTGATTGGCCCTCTTGGTGGCACTGAGAACTCCTCTGCAAGGACACCCGTATGTGAGTTAGGAGAGAGCACAGGAGTTATGTGCAGTCTAATGTCTATCACACAAATGCACAGCTGGCTTTAAAGAGCTGTTTGGTAACATTTATTGCTGTCATCTACAGACAGAAAGGAGGGACACTATGTGCTTTGTTTACTATTGTGCAAATATGTAACTTTTATCCTTAATTTCTAGAGAACAGAGGGAGTTACAGATCTCGTACATCCGCTTCTGGATTTTTACAGAAAGTAAATGTTTGATTCTGTGTTTCTTTACATAAACGTTTCCAATGGGGCATTGTAAATGAAACAATATCTCTGTTACTTTCTTGTGATTTGTATTCCCACTTATCCTCTGAGGCAATGCTTGTGTTTGTGTTGTTGGAGGTGTGTTTGTGTAGCATGCTAAATCTATGCCTGTAGCCTGCCTTCAGGAGCTGCTACTCTGAGATTAAAGACCTCTCAACATGGCAAGTCATCAGCGCATCTGAGCGGCATGCATGAAGCCAGAATGTGCTGCTCTCCTCACCGTATGTCTTCTTCACTGGCGAAGATGATGACTGCCCGCGAGTGCTGTGTTTCCAACAGCTGTTGGATGACTTTGTCATAATCTTCCAGCTTGGGGTTGTGGGGGATTTTCAAAGACTGGGCAATGCAGATTCCACCTTTTTAATGGGAAAGAAGTAAGAAATTGTAAGGCTTCTGGGATGATCTCATTCATTTACTCACTCGTAGCCTGATGTCACAATAGCTGCTTTTTCTTCCTATAGATTTCTCATCCATCTGGAAATGGAAAAAAAAAACATTTAAACACAATAGTGAGATTTTGATGATGTTGTCATGCTTGCTGTAGAGTCTAAATGACTTATACTGCTGTATACACTTACATTTTGGCAACGATCTGGTATACACAGCAGCGTGCAATATAATACTAAACCGCGCCTTCCGACCAAGCACAAGCATCATTTCACAGAGTGAGAGAGTTATAAACATATCTGCTACAACAAATCCAATAATCCACACCAACAGGGACATAGCACTACAGATTTCATATTATGGATTTGTGAAAATCCAACAGCCTGCTATTGACTTTTAATTTAAAGTCATTATCAAACATCTCTTGTTGGCCGCTGAACCAATCAGATAGCACAGTCAGCAATAACAAATAAAGAGGATATTAATACTGACAATAAATCATTCTCAGACAGGTCCGCAATAATGAGCTTGTACAGAATGAAGGATAGTGATTGCTTCTGTGTGTTGCTAAATGGTTGCTAGATACTGTATTTGGCACAGTATATTATCACAATCAGCATTTACCAGTTTACTAGATACTGTTGTCTTTAGAATTATATCAACAGCTCATTATCAGGTAGAGGAGGAAAATCATATCTTTCAGATGAAAAAATAGAGTGAGTTTTGCTCCACTGTTGTAATTATAGGTGCGAAGGACAAGCTAACCTTTGAAGTACTTAAGATAAACAGATAATATGATCACCTGTGCAAGAGAACATCCTAACTGCTCTGGGCCTAAACTGAGGCAGCAGCAAAGCTCTACCCAAGCCAATTAAAATTTCTTTCCACTAAAGCATTTTAATAGACTACCCAATAACCTTTCAGTTTGAGTTTTCCTGAGTAGACAGAGAAATGAAAGGTATCTCCTAATTGCCAGTCTCCTCAGGCTCATTACTTTGATATAAACAGCTTTTAGCTGGCAGATCACACATCACTAGTCACGGTTTACTGTGGCATTTCTAAAGGCAGAAGATAGCAAAATGACAACTGCTGAATCTCCTCCTACTGTAAGTATCAAATTTTTCTGGGAGCAGCAGGCAGAATTAGAGATACTCCTTGATGCAAGAAAATATTCTGTATCTGCCAAAAGACCTCTGGGATAGCTGCTGTTATCCTCTCTAAGTGGACTAAACATAAAATTGGGGATCCCGCCAATGGCCTAGCTGTTGCTTAAGGGTTTGTGGTATCCTGTTAAAGTGAAACATGCTTGGTGTCATTTGTGCAGAAGAGTCAATGTTGCAGGTCTCCACAGGGCAACACTATAGCTCCCTTTCATTTCATTTCAGCCAGAAAACCTACATTATAAAACTGCGCTTCCAGGTTTCTGTTTTAGGAACTGATCTGATTCTGTACTATTAGCTATGCCTTTCTGTTTTGGGAGTCAGTATGTCTGCAGGTAGGTATCACACATACATTAATTTCAGAACAAAAGAAAAAAAATCTAATAATATACTGAGGTCTCATGAAAATGCATATTACAAAAAAACCCTGCAGGCTTGTGTGAAGAGTTAAAATGGTCTAACAGTTTTGAACAGAGACATAGTATAGGGCACAAGAGTCAATAACACAGAGAGAGACCACAGAAGCCACTGATGATGATAAGAAGCATTTGGAGCAGATCCCATTTTCAGAGAGAGAAAGAGGGAGGGAGAGCACAACAGCTGAACGAGCTGTGGGCTTAAGACTGCAGACTGGTGGTTGTGCAGCGATGGCTAAATTATTGAATGCCTGCAGAATACCTCATCTGTCAGTCAGATGGTCAGTCAGTCAGTTAGTCGAGAAGGCAAACATGATGGAAATGCAAGTGTTGTATCTGTACTTCCAGAGCAATGTGTTGCAGGTCGGCCAGCCCTCACCTGTCACTGGGCGTTGTGCAGACTTGAAAGAGTCCTCGACACAAACTCCGGGTTTAAAGAAGAGCTACGCGTGTTTCTCGGCTGAAGATGTGTGATGTCAGACAGATAAATGGCAGGCTTGGGGAGAAGAGGGTGTATTCCTTATCCAAGAAACAGGGTTGTATTGTGTAGTAATACTGCACTTTCTAGCTGTCACTTACAGTCAGTGAGTAGAGTGAGAATGACATGTGTTTTTTATATTATTTTAAACACACAAAAAATATTACATTTTTTCTTGCAATAGAAGCTTGTGACACTGACATGTCACACCTTATTCACCTTATGATCCCATTTCATCAAATCCGAACTATATACATGCTGAACCTTAGCCCCTGGTCTACATTTGATTAATATATCAGTAAAGCTTAATGGTTATGATAGCTAAATTCATCAGGCTCTTGGAAGTTCTCCGCTTATCTGTCTGAGTGCCATAGGTCATGCACTGCATTAACTGCTTCAATTATTCATCCTCAATGCCCTTGGTTCTGAAAATGCACTCCAGGACGAGGAATCCTTTGCCATTTTGCTTAGTGAAATACAAATCCCTTTAAATTAGAGGCTCTTGATGGATTCAACCCCCTGCCCGCCTACTCAACACCCTCCAAACCCAGACCTCCAGGGGATCCATAATGCTGCCATTATATTTATCACTTTGACAGTCAAAAGTAAGATCTGCTCCCTCCAGTCTCCCCAGCCGAACACGTGGTGGCCCATCAAGATGGGCTGACATGCAGCTGACATTCATATTCTGACATTCGTATTCTACATCTGTGTGTCCTTCCATCTCTTGTGTGCCTTTCCACAGCCGGTGAGGGACTTAGTGAGGTCAAGGGGTCATGCAGAAATAACATGGTTCATTTTACGCTGTTTGCAGATGCATTGGACTCCCTACTCCTTTTCCTACTGCTAAATATGAGTGCTATACTTCATTTTAAATATGAGTGCAATGCATTTTCTTCTTACAGCCTGATCTCAGACTAGATCTAAGAACCCACTGTGTTGGCAACTTGCTGCAATCAATTCCACAGTGATACTTTGTGGGAGGTTTTCCTCAAATGCAAGTCTTTTTTATCAAATGGGAAAACTCAACTCCATCGCTCTGGCTTGAGTCCAGACAGACACAGAAAAATACAAACAAGATTTATCTCTGCCAGCTTCACCTGCAGCCAGAATGAAGGTGCGCAGTGGAACAGTGCCTAAACAGGAGAGAGAAAGCAGAGCAAAAGAAAAAAAAAAGAAAAAAAAAAAGAGAGAATATAATAAAGAACAGGAATCAATACAGACTGACCATCACTCCAGTCTCAGCTTGGGGTAATGGGCAGCCATATTGCATTAGTCTGCTAGATGGTTCTCCTTGAAGTGGTGAAGCGAGAGTCCTGCTAATGCATCTGACATTTCACTGCAACCAAACAGGACGGCCACAAACAGCAGTCTCAAAGCCTCATGGACTGACATGCAGGGATACTGCAACAACATCCATCGAATAATGTTGTTGTTCTGCAGTTTGGCAACTGAAAAAGACACATTTACACTGTTTTCCAGATATTCCCTTTATGTATTCACCAAGATGTTTACTTCTTATTTAAAGCAATCCTTTCCAGTCAGTTTCGGTGCAGAACCGCTGCCTTTGAACAAATCCTATGAATGTAAAGTTATGCTATTACATAATTAATGTGTTTATTAAAGATAAGATGCCTTGGGTACTGGAAGCTTTTCTTTAGAAGAAATAATTCCCATTTGTATATGAATACAACATATTGCAAAGTGACTGCAGCTCAGTAGCAACAGGATGAATTAACAACAATGGCTTATAATTTCATACTTTCTTGTTGCTGTTCGGGAGCCACAATATCACGTGTTCACTGCTCCTTGCAAAATAAGAAAAAAAGAAACGTCAGTGGAAAATGTATCTGTGAAAAACCAGCTAGACAAAACTGTGTTTATCTCCAGACATACCGTGAATTGAAACTTTTAAAATCATCGCTGTTGCTTATTCGTTCTCACATGCTCTCTGTCGATGCAAATTACTCAGCCACGAATAGCTTCTTGAGGTTCTAATGAGTGATCACAATGGACATGAATGCAAACAGATAAAATATTCATCCATGCTGGACATGCAATTGGTGCCTGTGGGATATCATTAGCTTTCTTCATTTTAGAGGTTCCCGCACATTAGTCTATTAGAAGAGATAGAAATCACTCCCTGCAGACTTACAGGAAATGGATTGTGATTCATAGAGGTGGAGGTGAGAAGCAGCTAAATACTTCAAGCTGTTGTGAGCTGCGTGGATGTGCTGTCATGGATCATGGAGGGTAATTTTTTTGCCCCAGGTAACATTCCTTTTAAAGTGTTTCCCAAAGGTGGAAAAGCAATAAATGTTATGAACACAAAGCTATTTAGCATTAAATTCCTTCTTGCAATCATCCAACATGATTGTAAAACAGTGTCAACAAATCTTAACAACTTAACTGTTAAGTCTGAGAGAGGATGATTGCCACTTTAAACAATCATCAGAAAGGTTACTTTACAAAACCCACCTAAAAAGACTGATTCTAATAGCTGGCTTTCTGAACCATTTAGTAGTTTGTCTCATTCTGTTTAATCATGTGGTTTCTGAGAGAAATATCTACAGCAGTCCACCAAAGAAGTCAGGGGTTTTTTTTCATTAAAAAAAAAATTTAAACTAAAACCCTGCTCCTTCATACATGCACCAGAGGGGGTCGAACTGACAGAACATAAAACTGACTGAAAAACAAAACTCTCCCGAACAACTAGTTGCCAGACTGTTCTCTCTCCTCTCTGTTGTTGAACATATTAAAAGATTTCAAACAATTCCACTTATGTTTGTACGTAGCAAAAAGCTAAGATTGTTACTTTTAAAAGACACTGACATTGTGACGTGGCATCTTCTCTGCGAGCTGTTTTGCTGCTAGCTAACAAACCACAACTCACTGGGGAGCTGAAAGAGAAGCTGCCAAACACATGAAAAATTCATCCACGGAAAACACATTTCATCATGAAATGGAAATACAAAATGTTACATGCACTGGGTGAAAAGTGCAAGTACATGTTTATGTGATACAAACAGCAAAAAAAAAAGGTTATTACAAAAGATTTGCTTAGTGCCCAACACTGATCACCTTTCCTTACCTGCTTCTTTGGAGAGTTGTGTGAAGGCCTCCACTCCTTTCTCTCCATAGCTGCCCTCTGAGGCAATGGTGGAGACGTAAGTCCAGCCCAGGGCTCGGATTATGTCCACCATGGCCTGGGCCTGGAATGAGTCTGGAGGAACCACCCGCGAGAAGAAGTCATAGCGCCTGTCATCACTCAGCTCCGGAGCTGTTGACGCATAGCTGATCTGCGGGATCTTGAAGAAAAGTCGTGGGGTTGGAGAGAGGAAGGCAACGGTTACTCATGTGTTGGTGCTATTCTGGTGCAGCATCATAGGTGGTTGCCATGGTGACTGTTCTGACAAATCATATTTTTGAACGGCTATGACTGAAATCACTCCTTATTTACTACACACTACACTGTAATTACTGTCATTTTATTTGAATGTGTAATGTGAAATATATGCAAAATATATCAGATCAGTGCCTGGAAAAAATCCCATATTAGAAAAAAAACATCAAGAGTTTTTGATTAAACCAACAACACATAACATGTTTATTAGTTTTGCTAATTAGCTTCACAGGTGCTGGTAGGCAGATTTTTAAAAAAGTTTTCAGACTGTCTCCTATTGCTTGCTGTCACTTGAATTTAAATGAAGGTGATGATGGTATCTCCCCATTTTGCATCAGTGTGAATGTGCATAGTTTAAAAAATATTAATGATGACTTAATTAATGCGTTTAACTTCAGATTTCAACTTGCCAACATTTGCATACTGGCATCATTTTAATGTGTGTGGGCATGCTGGGTAAATTTAAGTTAAGATTTAAGGTACACCTTTTTCAAATGCAGAGTTATGGGAGTTGTTTGTCATTTACGAAACAAAATCCAGTCATCAAGAGACACCACATAAATAGACATATTTTATATGTATATAGATGTTAAAATATATTATATGGCAAATTACACATTAATACACTACAAGTCTGGAAACAGAAGCAGTACATTACTGTCTTCTTTAGATGCACACTGTCGCTCAGGCAGAAGATGTCTGGGGTTGAGAAAATCGGTTGTAAATCAAATCAGCATTACATTTGTCATATATTTTACATTAACTTATCTGCTGTTACCCAGACGACCCACTCTGAGGTATTTTTCTTTCTTATCATATTGATGAAGAATCTTTGCAAGAACCGTGTCTTTGTAGCAGCACAGCTTCTTTCCTTCTAACATGTAACATGCAGTAAGTTTGCAACATGATATATGGCAAAGGTGGTAGTAAATCTATATAACAACAACAATAACAACCTGCCTGGACCTGTCAAGCACAGTTTGAGGTTTTCTTCAGCCAAGACTCAGCTACTGACCCAGTTTAAATTTCTTTGAACCTTGAGAGCTTTTTGTTGCTCAGTAATAGTCAGTAAGTGCATCTTGAGTTAAGATATTAAGGGGATTTTGTGAACTATTCATCGTTTTCCTTCCTTAAAGAAAGAATCACACTTAATTATCACTGTCATTTAACAACTGACATGGACACGCACATACCTTAGGGCAGGGGTACTCAACTAGAAACTCAAAAGGTCCACTCACCAAATTTCCAATCGTTCCAGGGTCCGAAACAGTGATGG
>JAUBNQ010000026.1:15862852-15882400 GCA_032353495.1 Ctenopoma kingsleyae | reverse complement strand
ATTTATTTAACAGTTTACCAGTTGCTTTACTGAAATTTTAACTATCACCACATCATTTTAACTATGAAGGTGAGAATTACCATCACACTTCAAAACATCACCATATTAATATTGCTATTGTGAGAATACTAGCAAGCTGAGTAATAAGTTAGTAATCAACGCTGTAACCAAGTCCGACCTCTCAGAATCACTAGAGCGATGTAGAGTTTTACAAGACTATTGGGTTATCAGTGGTCATTATTCATGTTCAGAGTGCCACTCATCAAATGCTTGGTTTGGTAATTTGTTGAACTGGGTGAGCAGTGCCGGCTAAACATGAGCATAATAACTGACATTAGTATGTAGCCAAAATACAATGCTGACATAACCACAATTAATACAGTCATGTATTAACTGTAATAACTGTCTAACATTATAGCTCCTTAATAAACAGTCCATAATATATTACATCCAGTAATAAGCAAATTTTAAGTGTTTATTGTATTAACTGTGTCTATTGTGTTATAATTATAATTTCTCATATTACAACTGCATTTTACCATATTGTCTTCTTTTATCTGACTATATATCAGCCTTCACTGAAAGAAGCACACAGGAGGTGTTAACATTGATTGACAATGATAAATACACGAACACTGCAGTGAATCTACATGTTTGTGTGCCATAAATAATTTTTAATGTTACAGTGCGTGACTGCTAAACTGGAGAAGTTAAAGTGTTGTCCTTGCCTCCTCCTGTTTGCGCCTTTAGTCCTTAAAATGCAACTTTTTTATGTATTAAGAGGGAATTCTCCCTGACAAGTTGAGCCACAGGATTAGTCTTAAGTGCAGTGTAATTTCTAAGGAGCCATGTGATGTAAGAGTTGGATGTGGAACGTGGTGAGAGAGTGATAAAACAGAGAACACACTGAGGTCTAAGAGTAACCACAACACGTGCCTCCTTTTGAAGCAGAAGAAACTCACACAGGCAGGTGTTAAAGGGGCTTTTTAACAAATTCACTTAACTCATTTACCAGGATTTCAGGAACTGTGAGAAGAAAGGATCTTGCCGTATAAACAGAGTTCTTATTTAGTCATACAGCACAGACGTCGGCTATGGTTCAGTGACTTTGTAATCAAGACCCTGTCCGTAATGTTTGCATGGATCACAGATCACTGCATTGGAACAAACTACAATGAGCTCTGTGATAATGCCTTTCAGCACAATCACGGGATCATTTTGTGCTCAAGCAACAGGGACATTTTTCCTTTTGGAAGGATGAGTGAGGGACCAACCAGCAGCCAGCAGAGACCTCCTCATGCTTCTCCACTCATCCCCGTAAGAGGATCGGACATAATGGGGTTTCCTCTTCTCCGGCTACTTCTGCTTGCCAGATAAAATGCATAAAACTTCTAAGTCTGAGAGTGCTATTCTTGTCACATTTCACAGTCATGCTGACAATAAGTTTTGAAGAGACACCGGTGTGACCTCAATGTGAACTAAGCTTTTATGCAGGTGCCCTCTTCTCCCTCCAATGCAGTGGGAGAAAATGAGGGTAATAACCCTACTGGGAGTCCCACCTCAAACCAGCCACCAGGGATGGCACCTTATTTAAGATATCAAGTCACTTTTAAGCAGCCACATGTAAAATTACCACACAGAAATAAATTGGAATATTTCTGAATACAAATTAATAATAAAATGCACCATTAGGCCTGTGAGAATAGTCAATACCTTAATAGTGGGTATGGCTTCTCATATTCTCTCTGTAGTGGGACGTTGACCTAATGACCTCATGGCAACAGTAATGACAAGTTGTCTGACAAAAGGATATTTTATTCATTTTATTAATATTGCATCAGTTTCTCACGCTGCATTGTGCTTGTGTGTGCGAATATATTCCTGTTCTACCAAGTATGAGCACAACACCAACTTCCAAAAAATTGAAATTCAAAATTGAAAAACAGGCTGTCAGGCAACATGTGTTATCAGTTTAATTACTGCCTTTGCTAACCTGAATCCCCGTTTTCTCAAGCTATTTGACATATTATCCTGGAGCAGAGTTCATACTGTTAGCTGTTACAGACTCTCATTTGCAAACACCACAATTAAAGTGCAAAAAAAGTTTGAATTCCATCCAGTTCCAACATGCAATTGTATGTTGGTTATCATTTAATAATAAGTGATTCTCAGTCCCGCCCTGTTCACTTGTCACAGAACTCACTCTGATTGAAATTGCTAAACCAATACGACTGATATCCTACTAGTTTCACAGCGCAGGTGGTATTAACCTCTTCTTAAGTACTGATTGTTTCTATCCTTGTTTGTATAACTGTTTGCTTAATGTGTTTATGGTGTGTGGCCTGCAATGCATAGCTGCATAGCTAGCCATGCTAACACCTGCAGTTTATGCTTATAACTCTGCCCACTTTGTCCCTGCCACACCTGCTTTTTGCCACAGCATGTGACTTAATATCAATTTGCCAATTTCGGTCTGAGTGGGCCATAAGTCAGTGACTCTTAAATGACTCGAATAAAAAACAGCAGGACTCTTAGTCCCAAGGACTATGCTAATCACTGGATTATATAATGCATTCAATGAGAATAATAATAGTACAGCATACATATTTAAAGTTGAATCCTCTCTACGTAAATATATTTTATTATTATGTATCTTCTTCCTTACAAGTCTGAAAGCGATATAACACCATATTATAAGACTTGACAGATTTAAAAAAGTGTTAACTTCAATATCATGTGCAGTACTGTAGCATACTGTTGTGTGTAATAGTAGTTATTTTGCAATGTCTGAAGCAGAACTCATACATTTTGATAAACATGATAACTTGCACTTTGCTACAGATTTTTCCTAAATGTTTTAGTATAACTGAGGTGTCAACAACCCTTTAAAATCTGTCAGGCAATTTTGTTATTTGTGAAAAGGGTGTTGTTAAGTACTTCAATGTGTTAACCATTTTGAGAGTCAACCATTCACGCTGCTGTCTCATTCCCAGTTCTTCTTTTATTTGACACAGACATCACCAACTGTCATCTTCTTCGTATTCAGGTCCCGCATTTCTGTTGTAATTTTGATGTGATATTTACATGGTGTGTGACCAGTCAGTGATTGAGCATTTAGTATACTTTTTTTTTTAGTCTATTGTTATTTATGGGGGCCTATATGGAAACAAATAATAAAATTGTACAAATTGTCTTTCATTTAAGAAATGACAGTTGAATCAAAACCCCTTGCAAAGTTTTTGACTCATATTCTAATATTAAGTAATTTAATTGTTCTTTTATAAATAACTTGAGACTCCAACCTTAGAGACAAGTGGAAAGTTAGTCAACAAATTGGAATGACTTTCTTTGTTATCCATGTTTCATGTTCTTCACATTGATGAAGTTTTAATGTAGTAAACAGGGTCTCTGTGTCACACTATGAATAAAAGCCAATTAGCAAGTGATGAAAAGAAAACAGAGCCAAAACCACTGGTGTGCATCATCAAATATACATGGGAGTGTGGTGTTTTCATTCCTTTAGCTCTTTCTGTGCATACTGTATATCTGCTCATACTTGACATAGCGTATCTGAACACAGCGCTAGAGATGTGACTAAATGTGCTGCTGCATTCATCCATACACAAATGGCTACCATGTTTAGAAAAACGGACATATTTAACCTCTGACATTTGGTGTCACTTTCACAGCTTGTTATGTAACGCACATGCGCATACACACACAGAGCCTTCATATTCCTCTGGTGTCCGTCTGTACCACTGTCAGCTGAATAGATCACACTGCAAGGCTTCAATCTCCTTCAAATCAATCATAGAGATGATTCTGTGAAAAAAAAGGAGAGATAAAAAGCCGACCGGAGCCTGTCAGGGCTATGAGAGCAGAGGACGTCAATGCCTCATTTAGACAGCTAGTCTGAAGGGGCCGCTTCCCCAGACAGGAGGACAAGACGGAGTTCACTTGCATTCAATACAAAGTTTTGCCTTCGTCTTTGGGAGAAGAGATGCGACAGAAAATAGCGAGCTGCACTCCGTGATGTAAATGTCATCTGGATAAAAATCAATTTCATGATTCATTGAAGAGGCCAGGTCTTACAAATGGACAAAGTTGCCCGGTCTTTTTTAACTACAGTACCATCCTCCCAGAGTGACTGGGTGCTCATGAGAAGAGGGTAAGGACTGGATGAAAGCTGCACAACATCATAGTTCATAGTAACAATGCAAAAGTTTGACTGATTGATTTTTTTTCCTCCTGTAGCATTGCTGCTTCTCATTTCCAACACAGCATGAAAGGCAGCGAAATAAAAACATCTTAGCAGCAAATCGGCCTCACCATGGCAACAGTATCGATCAACCCTCCTGGGTCCTCTGAAAAATCTATCCCTCATGTCAATTTCCCAGCATTAACAGTTCAGCAGCTACTCATGTCATGAATAGACAGGCATGATATTTAGCATCTGGCAATAAAATCTACAATCACTATTTAGCTTCCCTGATGATTCATTTATCACAGGGGTGAGACACAAAATGATCTGATGATATTCACTGAAAACAAAGCGGGAAGTAAGCTAGGAGCACAGCCCAGGGACAGGTCACTGTCCGCAGGCTTTAAGTGTATCGATTTAAAATCCATTATTGCTTAGTTATGAACCATATTCAATAATCAAATATGACTTAAATTGACAAAGACAAAAAATTGAATACTTCAACCGAAGCCCATGATGTCTCTTTCACTTTGACTTGAGATACAAATCAGATTTGCATCTTTAATTATATCTGAGCAGGTGGTCTCTCAAGCTTTTGATGCTTTTGACTGCAATCATCTGATAATTGATGGATTGGAGTTGAAAACAATCTCAGTAACTTGTAATTGCTACCACACACTAATCAAATGCTGTAAGACTAATGAGGGTAAATGTACTGGGAGCTCTCACTTCTAGTACATATTGATTGTATAGTATTGTGAGGCCTAACTTTTAATTTATTATAAATCCCATCATCACTAATGTTACCAGATAGAAAAATAGTGCTAAAGGACCAACAAACTCAGAGGCAGACTCAGTGTATCTTCTTCAGGTGTGCAGATTTAGCTGTGGTGTTTAAATCCCCGTTTCCAGCATTACTTTGGTGAAATGAGAAGAAGCTGTATGACAACTACTGTCAATCCACAAATTCATCAAGCTTGATTAAGGTGCCTGAGCTCCAGTGCAACATAGCACATGGACTACACCTACATTCCCACAACCTGACACTTTACAGAAAATGCCTGTACACCTGGTGTGAGAAGGAAATAGGAGAGGGAATGAAAAACTCATCTGTCTTCTTTCAAACCCTCTAAAATTCACAGATTTATTCATGTTAATGTTACTGAGCTGGCTTGAAAAAAGGGAAGTCTTACAACCCTTGCATGCTGCAACAAAATAACGAGTGTAGTGAGGATGCTTCAAAGCATAACTGGAGGGTTTTACCAACTTGGAATGATAAATTTTTAATTTGTTAACTCAGCCTACAAAGAATGAGTGGAAACCAAAGCCAATCTGGATATTGTGGTGGAGACCATCAGACTAATTGTCTGGTCAGTGGAACCACAAAACCCCAGAAGATGGCTGCTGTAAAAAAAAAAAAAAAAAAAGTCAAAGTGTTGCATGTGTGTGTAAGAGAGACAAAGAGAAGGATGGTCTTACAGTTGGAGTTAAACGACTACTTACAGCCAGGCTTGTGGTTTGTCTAACTGAACAGAAACAAAACACAAAATGACCTAACTCTGAGTTCCAGTCTGCAACCACAAATCATTAGCACCAACGCTGCAACTCAGCTGGTCCTGCTCTGTTTCAGCACTGCTGCACTCACACGACTTACAGCTGCAAGTCTGCACATTTTCAAAAACATCCACATGGTATTTCAACTAATTAGGTCTTTTGCTATAGAGATGTGGTTTAAATAATTAATCTGGTGTATTTGGTGCCCTGCTGCGTTTCCAATTCTAATGCAGCACCAGCAGTGGGCCAACTCCATCAGCCAGCAGAAATACAGATGTGTTCCCATTAACCTGAGCTAACTCATGGTGTGGATTCGTTTCATTTATGTGCAGCCGTCAAGCTCGGTTAGGGTGCAGAGAGTTTGGAACAAGCTCATTTCAAAGAGGGAACCCCTGTAGATAAAAGCAAGCCAACCCAACCATAAATCAAGGCTTTGAGGTTCAAAACAATTCATAAAAACCCTGCAGTCTTTCTAAAGAAGAGCCGAATATAATCATGTGCAATCAAATGAAGCAGGCTTTTTATTCTCAGGAGGGGGTTGTTGAGTTTGGGTGTGATTGTGTCAGGCTGTCAGTGCCCACTCATCCAGACTCCGGAGTGAGACTGGAACAGACGGGAGCAGTTCTTTCAGCACCATCGGGGACAAGCAACAGCACACTGAGCTGTCTCATCCACACAGTGTAGTGGAGGGGAAAACCACCCAAACTCACTCTCACCTTCTTTCTACTTCCATATTTTACAATTGAGATAAGTCAAAGTGAGAATTAACCTTAAAATATACGGAAAAGGCACAAATATCTGTTGTCACCTGAAAATTTTGCTAAACAGTCTTTTGGTTGTTTACCATGGCATCCCGTTTCATCTGCTTCCCGTGGGCAGCAGTAAGGAGCGGAATCACTTGCACTTTCCCATAAAAAAAAGCTGATTATTACAAAGAGCTTGTGCATACTGCACCTGTCCGTCGGTGACAACGCAGATTATTTTTTTTACTATTCCTACAAAACTATTGCACACACTCAGAGACTTGCCTGAAAGAGGCGTAGGATGTTGGCAACCATGATCGATACCGAACTCGCTGAGGCTCCGATGACTCCCACCACTTTTTCTGGCTTGACAAACACCGGTGGCTCCCCATTGGTACACCTCACGTCGGAGGTGTCCTTCGTGATCAGGGCTTGAACGAAAGTTAAAGATTGCTCCAGCGCGTAGGTATCCCTCGAACAAGTGTCCAGCACACGAGCGCCTAAGGTGATGTTGGGTAAGAGTTGCTCGTCCTGGTTAATTTGGTCCAAAGCGTACATCATGGCCTCAAGCCGCTGGATACCGTTCTCCTTTTTGAGATCCCCGCACGGCGTGCCGTCGGCTCCTCTGGCGTGCACCGGGAAAAGTCCACCGAGGGTCAGGTGTCCCTCAGTCCGGATCGAATGGGGAGCATAAGTCTCTTGAGCCAGCGTGAAATCAACCACAGTCCTCACGAGCCAAAGCACTCTCCATATGGTGCTCAGCTTCACGCGCACATCGGGACGAGCCATGACTAACTTTTAGGAAAGATGGAGTCTATACAATCCGCCGGATGATATAACGGGAAAGGCAGAGAAGTTTATTAACACGAACCCATTCTTGTCACCAAGGAGGAGATTCAACAAGCTGGGAGGAAGAAGCAAGACGCAGTGGACAGCTCAGACAAACTGCGCCCATTGCTGTGCTGCGAGGAGTGAGCGCTGCAGCTTGTTGAATAGTGAAGCCTCTGGCGGTAATTCAGTTCCCAGTGAAAGGGAAGCTACATCCATTAGTCAGAAAATATCAGTCCAAGAAGATGAACACCGGTCGTAGATGAACTGGCCTAATTTTTTATCAATTTATTCTAAATCCAAAAGCGCTAATGAAAACACAGCGAAGCCGCCGCTAAGAACTGACACATCTTCACAACCTGAAGCTCCAATCCCACCAAGTGAAATGTAGTGAATTTCAGGAATTATCTCTTCAAGATCGATACTTAATTGTTAGGACCAGCAGAAGTGGGTGACATTCTTCTTGCTCAGACCAACTCCACGGGAGCGCAGGGATGGTTCGCTCGGCTGTGGTGTCTGTCTCCCAGGGGTGCATAGCCCATCATACCCCAGTCTCCAAAAAAAAAAAGAAAGAAAGAAAGAGTGGAAAGGGAGCTCAAATGTGCGTTCACTGAGCAGAGCGCTAAGAAAATCCAGTTAATTAAAGACGCTGCTCCGCAACCGGTCGCATTTATACAAAATGAATGAGTCACAGCGAGGGATTCACTGTGTGCGCCGAGTTTTCAGCCCCCTTTCCTTGCGAGACGTCATTCAGCTGGCTGAAAAAAAAATATATAGTAGCATCACTTCATGGCACGCTATTCAGGAAGTTGGCGCTCAGTGCCTTCCGACAGCAGTTCAAGTAGAAGGTAAACAAGACGAACAAATGCACATATATATTTTATCAGTAAGACAATTGTTCCTCTGAGTGCCTCTCAGCGCGCTGCATCTCAGCATTCATAATCTCTCTGTCTGTATTTCCCCTCCCTCTTTTACCACCCCCACCTCCAAACACACGCATACACACAAAGTCTGAGTGCGTTTTTCTTTCTCGTTTTGATGTTGACGGTGGCAAGCATGAAACGGAGATCTGTGGCATTATGAGAACACAGCAGAGCCGCCGCAGACTAAAAAGTGCCTTTTCCTGAAATAGTTTTGGAATCATTACTGATGCACCTTTAAAACAGAAAAGAGAGGGAGGGAGAGAGGAGAACAGACACGTTTGGAGGGGTCCAGGCTGGTCTCCCAGGCAACCCTTCTTCAGAAGACTCTCCTGATTCATCCTGCAAACCCCACCACCCCCACCACCCCGTGCACACACACACACACACACACACACACACGCAATGCTGGCACGCACACAGACCGATGAGAATTAACCACACCTTCACATCTTCCTAACAGAACACTATCACCACCAACTACAAACTATTTAATTGCACAGATGGTAGTTTTACAAAGAGGCAGATTATGATAATTTGCTTTCGTGGGCATGCATTAGCCAGGGACTCACTTGGCAATTTGTGGCATTAATTAAAAGAGGGAGTTTCTGTGTGCAATTCAAAGTAAACCTAAAAAAAAAACATGCTCATGACTGCTGTAGTATTGATTCGACAGGTTGTAGTGTGTGAAAAGGTGCACACTGAGCACTCTGTAGATACATAATTCATGTATGAGCTTTCATTTTCAATTATAACCTGAGAAACTGACCATACCATCCACCACATGTTCAATAACAATCAACACTGTTGTTGAAAATTTACAGCAGCACATATGGGGAATGGTTAAACAGGAAACAGTGAATGGATTAAAAGATAAGACAGTGAAGTTGCTTGATCATTGAATAATAAACAGCCTGAGAGTTGCTTTATTGAGAAAACGATTATGAGGCATTGAGCTCCACTTTATGAACATGTTCGTTCCATTTGTTTCTGTTCAATTAAAAGATTAGAAAAGGCTATGCAGCTCTAATTGAAACATGTCCTATTGACATTACAGGCTGGATGGACAAATTTCTAATTAATTAAGTTGAATAGAGATTAATTTAAGCCTAATCCTGCCATGTAGTGTATTTATCCCCATTAGCCTCACTGGTAGCATGAATATCTTTCAATAGGCAAATAGTGCACATCCAGCTCTGAGCATGATAATGTGGTTTGGGTGTACATTCTGTACAATGGGGCCAAAATTCATGAGATGTACCAGAAATACATTTAAGGAGCCCGTGTGGGTACTGCTGGAAAGAGGCAGATGGCCTCCTCCACTGTGCACACACCGAAGCAGGCAGGCAGGCAGGCCTGGAAAAATGCAGCAACAGTCCCTATAAATGACACTCTGAGAGACTGGTGTCACAATGCACGACACTAATTCCCCTGCTCGGACTCTGCGGTGAGAGGCTGACTCCCACTTACACTGTCAACGGAAAGGTTACTTTTGAAAAATGGGGCCCTCACCGTGATTTAATTCACTGACTAACCCCAGGAAAAAGGGCCTTTCCCCAGGGGAGGCTCTGTGATTTAGACTGAGATTACACTTCGGTTTGGATCTTCTTTCTTTCTCCTTCTTCACTTTCACAAAGACACACAATAACATGCACGCACGCACACACACACACACACACACATTTAAAGAAATTCCATTTCAATGTCATCATAGGATGAAGTAGGAAACAACGAGGAAGGAAGTGTGAGACTGTAACCTGGAGGAGATTTATGTTCAATATACAGACAACCAAATAAACAAATACAGTGCTGCACTCCATTTCATTGTATCTCGGCAGATAAATTATAGGCTCCTGTGAGAGACCAGAGCTTTTGTTTCAAACATTCAATAGTATGACTGCTCAATGCTGTCTTCTTCAAGTCAATTACAGGGCTGGCACCGAGCGCTTCTTTAAGGTAAGACGAATCAAAGGACAATAAAAAAGTCAACCTTCAGGAGAAGAGGCAATAAGGTTTCCTTTAGGGCTGACACTGGGCACAATGGGGTCTGTCTGTCAAATTAATTAACCTGGAAAGCTGTTTAATTCCCAGACTTGAATGAAAGGGCCGTCGTATCCACAGGAAAGAATTAACTCCAGAGGAGGAGGTAATGGCATGTCGAGGTGATTTGTTCGAAAGCATGCAGGCCACCAGCCTGTTTGGAGTCATGCATATTCTGTAGAGGTGAAATGTTAATGTTAGATCAATGTAGGAGCAATGTTAGATTAGCAACATGAAGGTCACTGAACTGCTGGGCCTGCATCTTTCATTTTGCACCATCTGCTTTGGAATAATAATTTTAAAAAAAATCAGGCTATCTTTGCCTTTCTTTGTCACTGCAAGCAGAATCAGTGCCAGTGAGCAGAAAAGAAGATTGTAATTCTAAAGGCACGCTGTATGGGAAGACAAATTCTTACCTTTGCTGCCGTTTATGTCAAAGACAAAGCAGGTGCACTGCAGCTAGGGCGATGGACTCTCCATGCTCTCAATTATGATTATAATCCATCTGTCATACCTGCTCCCTTCTAATTATGTCTTTGTAAAGGTGCCGCTGTGAGCTCAGTACCCATTCACACTCTAAAATGTGAAAGATAGACAGATAAGGCACAAGTGACCACTGGAATACATAACTGCAGTGAGTGGCTGGGTAACAAGAGGTTTTTCTCCCCAGGCTATCTTTGAAACTTGTGGGTTATATGACAACAAATCTGCATGGATGGTGATACATAGATGTGGCCTCTCAGACAACCGAATAATTGTGAGTGACAGAAAGGAAAGCTGCAAGAATATGAGCCTACGACAGCTGCTGTTTCCTTTTCTAGTACATATGATAAATACCTGCTCCTGATTTTGAGCAACAATAATGATCAGATGTATTATATGTGGCAGCAACAAACCCAAAGGTGCTGTCTTCCCACCCACATAGTCCTGAAATCATCCAGAGGCCCTATTAGACGGTGACTGGGACTTTGTTTTGATGGCTAACCTCATGGTCCACAGGACTTACAGTGCTGTGAAAAAGTAACAATTCTGCAAAGAAGAGTGGAGCAAAATCTCTCCACAGCAACGTGAAGGACTTATTGCCAGTTGATTGCAGTTGTTGCTGCCAACGGTGGCACAACCAGTTATTAGGTTTAGGGGGCAATTACGTTTTCACACAGGGGCATGCAGGTCTGGACGGATTTTTCCCTTAATAAATGAAATCATCATTTAAAAACTGCATCTTGGATTTACTCTGGTTATCTTTGTGTAATATTGAAGTTAATTTGATTATCTGAATCATTAAAATTTGACAAATATGCAAAAAAATCAAGAATGGGGAAAATACTTTGTGTCTGTTAATTAGTCGGCCTTCTGAGCAGTTCTAGATGTCTGTGAATTACTGTATCACAAATGTCTTCATGGAACACTGTAATGGATAAGATTTTATCCACAGACTTAGCGAATGACTCACAACGGTCTCCGTGTGTGGGGGTGATATGACACGCCTGTGAAAGGACAGAGAGACAGGTACAGATAACAGACTACCTTTCATAACTATTACTCACCAACAAAGAAAATGAAACCAATGTAAAAAAAAAAAATGCTTATTTACTCTAAAAGAATTTGAATTCACATACAATAGTATAAGTCCTGCTGGAGACATTTGCTGCATGTTGCTCCCATGTTTTTGTCCATCTCTTAGCTGCAGATCATCAAATAAACCCTACAAAATATAACTGCTGCAAAAACATTGCTTTGAAGAATTTCATTTTAAAAAGTCATCTGACATTAATTTGATTTCTTCTATTCAAACATGTACTATTTAGTTAGACTCAAACTAAAAAGTAAATGGTAGCGGTAACATACCAGTAATACAAATGTATGAAAATGAGAAAATAATTATTGTGAAGTTATTTCACATTTGTACTGTAAATAAACTTAAGTAAGTTTTTGAAAAATCAAAATGCCTGCTTTGGACCTGAATGTTTCTTACCAGCGAGATTCCTTTACCATTACTTATCATTTCAGGTGTGTTGTTGAATTAAGCATCTTCAGTTTTTCTTTTCTTTTCTCAGAACTGATTTCTGTCTGTCTGTGCAGTAAACATTGTCCATCAGTATATTTTATAGTGTGGTCCCAAATATATTGTACAGTAGCTCTGCAGTCGTGATGCAACACAAAGAGAGCAACATTTCCAATTTTAACACCTGCAGTTCTCTCTGTCCTCCTTTGTCAGCTGGGACTTTTCTGAACTCGAAAAGAGGCATGAGTGCCAAATATCAGCGTGTTTAAATAGACTAATTTGGGTAGATTAAAACAATCTTCATGTTAATGAAAATGCTAACTAAGAGACACTGCACATGCTGTACCGCAGATGGATATAATAACCTCATCATCACTTTCACTTTGGCAGGCAGGTCTTGTAGTGTGTTATTCACTTCAGTTTATGTTTTGGCAGCTGGTCACATACCACCACAGCGAGACGGTGTCTGACGTATTTGCATCACACAAGCCTCCCTTCAAATCATTTCATTTTTCCAGGCTGCTCATTATATTACTGCAACACAAATGAGCTCATTCTTCCATTTTCAGATGAACTTTAAACTTGAAAAATGTTGTTGTTGTTGAAACTGTGTGAATGAATTATGCCTATGCTTCTTGAATTAACAGCGGTGCTGTTTGTATTGCAAATAACATACTTTCTTCATCTTATACAGCTCATTACCATATAGAGCCGCTAGCGAGGACTGTGGTGGAGGGCAGGCCTACTTATTTCAGATAAGTGCCCCTGCAGTCTTTACCAGAGTTGGAAAAGCATACACAAAGACACACACAGAGACACACACACACATATAAAGCATAAGCTTAACTTCACTTTTAAAAATTACAGCTCACAGCAGTCACATAAGGTGGAACAATAAATCACTATCTTTACCATACGTCACCTCCTTTAAGGGGACATTATACAGAGTTAGGAGAGTTACACTGCTAAACTGCTCCCCATTTTCACCATATGTAAGCTGTGGAGCATGTGGTCGGACAGTAATCCCTTGAGTTTATCTGTTCAGTGAGTTCAGTGCCTCCACAGTCCCCCTGTGTCCCCCCTATCTTTCAGTCTCACTTGGCCTCCCTTTAGACTCCCCATGGACCACAGTGGTCCCATAGGAACACTGTGGCTGGAACTATGGGATCCCAAGAGCTGCTCCGCTCACGGCACATTGGGTCCCTTTAGGAGCCATCACAGCTGATCTCTCGCATACAGAGGCAGGGGTTAGGAGAAGAAATGCAAATATATGTATATGTATGTATGCAAATATATATATATATATATATATATATTAATAAGTTACCTACTGGGTTACAATTGTCATGGCTTGTTTTGGATGCACTATGGAGATGAAAAGAGTGACAGTCAAGTCAAGGTGCCTATCACCAAATAAAAACTCCTGCAGAGGAATCATGGCTCAAACTGAAAGAGAATAACAGGGCACACACTGTGTTTACAGAGTTTGGAGGGAGGAATGAGTGTGTATTGTAGCATTTAATGGGTGCCCGAAAGTATCAAGTGAAAATGAGTGCTGTCAACACAGGGCACAGCACAATACAGACAGAGCAGAATGGGACTTCTTATGGTTGCTCTGGGATTGAATAAAGCCCAGTTCATTTGCTACATATCACGTTTTGTTACATGGTTTCTGACATTTCCTCATATTTCAGCCATGGAGCTGGCAACAGGCATTTTATATCCTTCCTATTTCCTCCACCTTTCAGCTTGCTTTAAGCTTCTCCGTGTCATGATAGTGTTTTTTCTCCTTTTGGAATTTCTCCCTTTTTGCTTTCAAGCTGAAAATCAAATCTATAAATCAAAGGCAATGGGAGAAAGACACTGGGACTGAAGGGCATTTAAATCCTTTCAGAGTTCCCAAAGCTTCAGAGAGTGAACTAAACAGGAAATTAAAATGGAGCTGGAAATGGTAGCAATCCCTCTTTTCAAGGGATTGAAAACAGGTGCATTTCTTAACGCTTCCCCCTGCTTTATATTCTGTTCTGTTGGGATCCTCCTCTCCCTTATTAATTTCCTTCAGAAAGGAAAGGAATTATACACTTTGTGCTAAAAATGCCAAAATTTTTTATCAGTGATTCTTTTTCCTAAATAGTTTTTTGTTTCCTGAGTCAGCATAAGAAGTTGTTATGCTTAATGTGCAAAAAGCTTCAAGGTGCTCTCATTTCATATCCCATGTGGGCTTAGTGTTTCAGTCATCAGGCTGAACATAGCCTGCAACTGTGTCCGCTCACCTGGCTGTGTATTTTACAGAAATACTGCTGCTGAACAAAGTTGTTGGCTGACCTTCAGCCTGAACCTAATTTGCATAAAAGCATATTATTAGACAAGGTGCAGCCAACACTGAGAAAAACAAATTTGCTCACACTTGACAGGCACTGATCACATTCATGAATACGTGAGTGACCATAATTTACCACCAATGCACTGAGTATATGGTAGCATGAGTCTACAGGCACAATAGCAGCTCTGTGAAGCTTAAGCAAAGCGTTGTTGTTTGTTTTGAGCTAAATGTGATACTGCAAATATGTTCACAAAGACAATGCTAACATGCAGATGCTTACGTTCACATTATCTGGAAGTCGAGTCATGGAAACTGGACTTCTTTCTTGTTAGGTTGAAAAGTTTCACTGCTCATCCAAGTAGCTCCTTCAGTCTGATGAAGAGTCTTCATAGACATTCACTTGAGTTTGTCATGTTTTGTCCTGAACCACACAAGTGAACTATTTCAAATCTTGACCAAATCATGGTGCTAAATGAAAAATTAAAAGGGATGAAAGTTGTTATTGTTGACCCCACAACAACACAATATGAACCAAATTTCATAGTAATTTATTCAGTGTCAGATGCCTTCACACTTTGTACTTCTATCCAAGGATCGCGATCCCATGAGTCTTTGTAGACAAATTATAGAAAACTAATTAAGCTTTTTTTCCTTTCAGAAAGGCAGAGATCTGAGACAGTTAATTGAAAGCTGACAGTGACACATTGAGATGAAATACATGACTCTCACTCCTACAGCGGTACAGAGAAGGAGAGGCTATCACAGGAAAACATTATGAGTCATGTAATTCTTCACTCTCCCTTTGCAGAATTTTAATTAAAACGAAGCCTAATGCCAGCACATACAAGACACCCTCTATGATCACCTACGTAATACTTCTGGTTAACACCCTATAGATCTTTTCACATAATGCCAAAACTGGTATTGATAATGAAAATTAATTTCAGGACACATTTCTTCATGAAAGACAGGGCAGGAGCTTAGCACTGCCTAAACACAAATACGTCAACAGCTCATGGTGTACAGATCAATTCTTTTCATCAGTCTTGAGCTGAACAGTGAACAAGAAATTCAAAACTCATACGTAATCACATCAAAATGACTGTTGTATGACAAATGATACGTCTGGTTCCGTCCTCCAAACAAGTCCAATACAATAAAAAGTGCACACATCAAACTGACGTTATAAATCACAGAGAGGAATGAGAGACACGCTTTCCTTTTAAGTGGAGGCTCACAATTGAACCTCAGGCACTAGAGCCCATAAATCGCAGCATCAATTATTAACCCAAATCTGTTTTAATGTGCTAAAATAAACCCCAGTGGGCACGCTAATGCAACTAGCAGGAAATGAGGAGAACAGATAAAATGACCATTGTGGTCAGAGTCGACCCTTTTTACATGTGAGCTGTTCCAAAGTGCAGGAAAAGCATCAAACACAAGTCCATCCTGTTAGACTTAAGGAGCCATTGGGAGCCACATTAACAGCTGAATAATAGAGAATTCCATTCATTTAAGAGTGGAAATATGCCGGTAAAGTGGGCTTTGTGGACATAATTGATGAATGCCTCAGGAAAAGACTGCAACCAGCAAAGCAACAACATCTCCTGTTTTCTCCAAGGATGCTTCAAAAAAAAAACATGTGTGTAGGAGTTCACAAGGTGATACAAGTGATTTGAAAGAGCACTGACAGCAAACAGCAAGTCATTAGAAGACAACCTCAGCAATCACAACGTTGCTGCAGGAATGTGCGTATATCGTGATCACTGGCTGAGACCAAGGCAAATAGAAATTCATTCCCCTCAGGGTCAGTCTTTTTCTGTACAGTTCATTTTGCACTAAATGTTTTTCAGCTTTTTATTAACCTGTTCAAGACACTCACATAGTAAAAAACAGCAGAACACTGAATGCAAAACCTCTTCAGCACCTTCTTGCATGGCGACTGCTGTGAGGAGAGTCAAAGTAAAGCTATTGTCATATTGCTTATAAAATCCACAAACAGAGGAAATGTAGATAAAAATACATAAACTGGTGAAACATGCTCAAGCTTTGAAAAGAACAAATTATACAAACTGAATGCTGCAGATATTTTTCTCATTTTATCACTTCAGGGAAAAATGTACAAATCAAGTCGAGGCACTGATGACATCTTCCTTGCTTAAACTATTTATTATTTAATTATTCAGCGTGCTTTATGTGGGGAAAAAAACCATGCTGAGACGGGAGAGAGTCCTAATTTTGAAAAGTCGATGCTTGCAAGCATACAGCAGCAACCCAATTGCTTCCACTCTGTGTACATGATGCAAAACCTGTAACTGTTTCTGATTTTCACATTACAATCTGTGCTTGGGGCAAAATATATCACAGCACCATGTCTAGCCAGTCAGTCAGTTGTGGTTGCTCTTACTTATTTAAGCAACTGGCTTTATTTCCACCCAGTGATCACTGAGGAGGCTCTCCAGGACATGCTCAGATCTCTTCCTTCATCTGAGAGAGGAGAGGAGGAGAGTGTGCAACATTAACACTGAAGCTGTCTTATTAGTTCTTAACTTTCCAGTTTAAGCCTCCAGACTGACAGGAAAAAAAAGGAAAATGTGTTCATACAGGCTGCACCATAAACAGTGGCAGTGATAAATATCTGTTGTCACTTCCAATGTGACTCACTTGTCTGAGTCTCAACATTACTGCACACAAAGAAGGCTGGAGCAGAGCAACCATACACTACTGCAAAATCTTTATCAGATTACAGATAATAGATGCACTCTATAAAATAGCTTGTATTACCAGAGAGTGAGTTGAAGTGGAACACAGTTCAGTACCAAATAGTGAATAATGAGCATAATTTTATAAAAGCACACATGAGCACTGATGCAGGTAAAAAGCCAAACAAGCTCTCATTACTCTTTGAATGGATGGTCCATTCATGTGATTTAATGTAGGCTTCAGTTGCTTATTCCCGTCTTTGTCTTCAAAGTGGCCACTCCAAACCACCCCCAGACACCAAAAAGCTGTCTGTCAGTTGGTTAAGGGGATTTTTTGTTGGTTTACAGTGAAGGAGGTGGGAGATGTCAGTCTTGTAGAAAATGGACAGATTATTAAAGTTGCAGGAAAATTTATATGGGGCCTGAAATTATAATAAAGAAACCCATGTTCACATTGGCTTATTTTCTGTGAAACAACTGGCTATAGAGTGACAGGATAAATATTTGAGTAGGTACATTAGTTTGTACCCAAGTAAAGCTCTTCAATAAATATGTTTTGTTTTGACAAGGCAAAGAGACAAAACAATTAGCTCAGAATTTCAAAAACAAGTGTTTTAACATCTATCCATGACCTTATATATGATTGTCACCTGTTGCTGTTGAAAACTGATACTTCAGTTTGCGCTGCGCATGTTCCTGAAGCTAACCCTCCTACGGTGAAAACACATGCAAATCAGGGGGATTAATGACTCTAAATTACCCAAAGGTGAAAGTGTGATTTATTATGTGAATTACTGATTTCCCTGAGCTAAAGTAGGCATCTATCCAAGTTGTTTTTTCTGCTTTTATCCTAATGTTTACTGTGAAAGAGTCCTGAGGCTCCTGAATAAGAATGAGAAATTTAAGACAGTAAGTGAATTTTGAGCATTTTGTTTCCTATTAAGTCAACATCTTTGTTATTACCAACTATTGCCAACCTAAGATCAGCACAGTAAAGACCAATTCATACTGTATCCGTGACTTAATTTATATCACCTCCCTAGGGGGTGAGGGTCCATACAGACTATCTATGGACGACCACATGCAGGTCAAAAATCGGTGTCTGCATGAACTGGTTTTGAGAGACTTCATATATTTTTTTGCTAATTTTAGCTGGGCCTGGATGTTTTTTGTAACCCTGCCTCATTGTCTACACATATGGAGAATATGGAAGATTGTTGTCACATGTAGTACACAACCAGTACTTACCAAAAATTCTTACAATTCCTTCAGTGTTGCCGTTGGTGTCTTGGCAGCCTCCCTGACCAGTTTTCGTCTAGTCTTTTCATCAATTTTGGATGGATATCCAGGTCTGGACAATGTCACTGTTGTCCCATATTGTCTCCACTTTTTGATGACTGTCTTCACCATGTTCCATGGCATATCCAACGCAGTGGAAAATGTTTGTACCCTTCTGAGTGATACCTTCTAATAATGAGATCGCTTTGATCCTGTGTAAGCTCTCTGCGAACCACGGCTTTTGTTGTAGCAGGCAACTGAGTAAATGTCAGGAAAATCCTACTTCGACAGCTGAACTTTATTTGGGGTTGATCAGAGTCACTTTAATTGATGTCAGGTGTGTGAGCAAGAAGCCTGAATGCTGTAATTCAATCAAAAGGTGCTTCAACAGAGAATTAGTTTAAGGGTGTGCAAACTTATGCAACCAGCTTATTGTATGTTTTTATTTTTTTATATTTTTTCCCTAACAGATTTTTTTTTTTCAATTGAATTGTACAGGTTATAGGTCACATTAAAGGTGGTAAAAGTTTTGAGACGATTTCTTGTGGTCTCATTTTTTTACAGCACAAAAACCTGGCATTTTAACAGGGGTATGTATACTTTCTATATCCACTGTACATTTAGCAGACAGGTGCATTCAAACTCAAACAAGCAAGCAAGAATTACTGTAGATTTCACTAAAAAAAATTATTTTACCATTATAATTATCTAGAGTAAAAAAGTTTTTTTTTTTAAAGTAAATAAAAATCTTCTAAAATTTTCTAATTTACCAAACTGTAAAAAGTCCCATTGGCTACTCATCATGCTTGTGTTATCATTTTATAACATTGCAGTAATGTACATGTATAACGGCTCACTCATAAATTAACTGGCAGGATTCGTCCAATGGACTATTCGACCACGTGTCTTCTGGAGAAATAGTTCATAATCAATATATGACAAATTTATTAATAT
>JAUBNQ010000026.1:15842869-15858060 GCA_032353495.1 Ctenopoma kingsleyae | reverse complement strand
TTTCACAGCAGGCGGCTGACAGAGAAGCATGATATATGGTAGCTTCACTCAGTTTTAAAACCCCCAGCACCACATCATTTTTCCTTTGCGTTTTGTTTTCAAGTAGAATTAGCGTCTATGTTAGTGCATAATCAATGAGAATCTCTCCAGGTGATCAACACGAGCATGTCCACGTGTTGTGTTTACTCTTTGCTTCATTATCCTCAGATAAGCTGCGGAACAGCAGTTCTGGTGCTGGGATTCATTGTCCTGCTCAAGGACACTTTAGCAGGAAAGATGCTAATGCAATAGAGACTTTGTCATTACACTCCCTGCTCCTTTATAGTAGATTTAGGGTGCCAACTCATGCTGTATATTCAGAGCTTCCCTCTCACATGAATGTGCAATGACCCAATTTGCCCACAAGGAACATTAAAGTTTCATCTAATGTGTTCCAATGGAGTTATACAGACTTTACTGAAAGAAAGCGTGCCACATCTAAAACCATATCTATCTGCTGTTGTTTCTGATTTTAACAGGAGACGTTTTATCAGGACTTTTTCCAGAAGCGTGGACAATACATCATTTCCTCTATAATACCTAGAGGCTTTCAAGCCACACTGGCATTTTCATTGTAACACATTTGCAATAATTAACCGAGCTAACTTTTTTATTGTGATTAATAATGGTGTAGAAGATAGCATTATTGAGCCACACATTAAATGACTCTCATTAAATTGACTTTGCTGAATGCACCAGCTCACCACTAAGCAGGACTGTGGAAAGGTCAATGTGATCTTTATATAATTTAGCCGAAGAACAATTATGAAATGGTCTAATAAGAGTGATTTCTACGGATCAGTGTGAGAGTGACACCTCCTTCTCTGTGGAACTAATCTGCTAATTGTCAAAATGTGAAGATCCATTTCACGCCTTAATTCAATCCACACAACTAAACCTTTTTAATATACTTGTACCTTCAATTTTTTTTGCTGTTTTATACTTTTTTAAATTTAATACATTTCAGGGAGACATATTGTCATTTTTCTCCAGTACAACAAAGAGCTGTTTTTCCAGATTAAACCAGTGGTTTGTAAACTTTTTGACTTGTGACCCATATTTCACAAAAAAGCACAGAGTAGAAAAATAGTCTATAAATATATAAGAACAAGATGCAGCAGAACATTGTTTTGTCTCCTCTTTGTCTCTGCAGTAACAACCACTGCAGATTTATCTCCTAGGTTTGGAACCACTTTAACCATCTAAACAGTGGCACTTGAAAGTTTGTAAACTATTTAGAATTTTCTGTGCTTACATAAATCTGACATAAAACATGATCTGTTTCTAGTCAGAAACTAGGTAAAGGGAGCCCTATTTAATACATGAGCCAAAGAAATTACACTTAATTATTTATTTATTTATTGTGGAAAATAATCCAATCCTAAATATGTGTGTATGTGTAACAGGATGTCAAAATTTAGTTCATGAGTATTATCAATTCATTTGAAGTCAGGCATTTCAACAAATGGGATGAAAACCAAATGTAAGTCTGGAAGGCCCTGCTCTACTGTAAAATTCTGATCATGACAACACAGGTTTATAGAATTGTGTCATGGCTTGAACAAAGATTTATGAAGATCAAGACAATTGTTGATGCTCACCAGGCTGGAAAGAAGTCACATAATAAGTTCTACAGAGCTTGGACTCCACCAGTAGACTGTCAGACAGACCGTGTACAAATGCCGGACGCTACACAGTTGTGGTTGACCAACAAAGATCACATCGAGAGCATGATGTGTGGGAGGTCAGGGTAACAGAATTTAAAAGACTCTCACTTGTGGTGGCTAATATCATTGTTCATGAGTCCACCATCAGGAAAACGCTGAACAACAACGGTTTGCCGTTTTAGTTTGTTATCATTGATGGTGTGTTATAAATTCTGAGTACAAGCATCTACAGGAAAATCTACAGGAAAATGTCAGTGTATCTGTCTGTGAACAAAAGCTCAAATGAAAGTGAATCATGTAGCAAGAGAACAATCTTAACACACAAGTCAGACTGGCTAAAGCAGAAGAAATGTAATAGTTTAGAATGGTCAAGCCAAAGACCCGACCTTAATCAATGTGGTAAAATAAATCGATGTGCCGTAAGGGGGGATGGCCTAAAATCCCTCCAAGCTGATGGACAGTGTTAATAAATAAGTTGTAATTGCAGGAAAGGGGAGATCACATCAATTAGTGAAGGGAACTTTCAAGTACTTTTGTATATAAAATAATAAAAAAAATATATCACTGTATCAACAGACTCCAACAGTGAAATGCAATATTGATGCCTTCATATTACACTGTAATATATAATTATACATCAGCCACAGTTTTGAATGTAGGACATGTAATATAGTATTTATATATTCCTGTTACGCTATTTTCTTCCACTGGAGCTAATCATAAAACCCTTTTTTTAATAGCCTTTCAGAAACTATGTCATTTATTTCCATGTGTGGAATGTGTGTATTTTTTAGTGCAAAGTTTTGGCACTTCATGGGCTTTTCCACAGATTCAGTCCAAATACAGTATTTTCCCCCATGAGCAGACAAATGCCTTTGAAGCGGGGTGAAAGTTGGGAATGGTTCCAGAAGACCAACTCTCCATTTTGCTGGGTTCAGCACTCAATAGCTCCATGATTAAAACCAGTCTATTTTATTGATTGAAAAGGATGGAGAGAAAATCCAGAACCTTTCTACTCTTCAGTTTCCGCTTCTCCATCTGTAAAAGTGGTGGAAAAGCCTCCCTTGACCATGTCCAGGCAATTTGGGTTGGAGCGGGCCTCTTCTGTTGCACTCAGCGACTCCGGCCATGCTCTGTTGCCTCATTTCATCAGCTGGGAAAGTATTTGTGCTTGTAGCACCAGAGAAGGAGGCCGCGAGTTAAATTGAGTTACCTGTTCAGAGATGGTTTCATTTTCCATGGACGGCCCAGGAGATCCTTGATGGAACTGCTAACTGCTCATCACCCCTCATGTCCCCCAGTGTCTGTCTGAGCAAAGAGCGGCAACACAGCAAAAGCGACATGGCTCAGGTGGCACAGACAGCTGGCTGCAGAATCCATCACACTCAATCTCAACTGTGGAGTGCAGTCAGATAAACCTGCTCCTCATAAGACATCTTTCACCTCTGTGAAACAACATTTGCTTTTCTACACACATCTCTTTTTTAAAATGTAGGTATATATTGTAAACTAACACATGTTTCTTCCTGGTATATTCACTGATTCTCTCAGTTTCATGCATCCTTAACAGAATTGCACATAAGAGGATAAAAGCAATTGTCTGCATTCATGGCCAAGCATGATAACATGAATGGTATGTACAGCTGATGTATAGGCAGTAGGTTCCCTGAGTAACAAGATAATGGTTCATTTTATGGTTGGGATTTATATGAAATCTCTATATTATGTACATGAATCCTTACTGATTAAGACATAATCAATATGTCAATCTACCATAAGCGATATGGAAGAAGAAGAACAGGCTAGAGGTTTGGCTCATGTCCTGTCTGTCTCTGTTGATAACCACAAGGCAGGAGATGAAAGACAGAGAGGAGAGGTGTAAAGAAAGTGATGTGGGGAGATAAGAGTTAAGAGGATAAACAAAATGAGAGGAGTAGAGAATGAGAAGAGAAGGGGCAAGAAGCAAGAGAAGACAGCTGGAGGAAGGTTTAGTGGATGAGTAGGGAGGAGGCAGAGAAGAGAAGACATGAGAGCAGAAAGAAGAAACAAGAGGTGACAAAAAAGGGAAAAGAAGAGGAAGGAGATGAGAGTATAACAGATAAAAGAGCAGGGGAAGAGCAGACAGGCTGCCACCCCACAGTCACATCACACAATTTACTATGTTCTGCCCCATAATGTTTTATAGCACAATCACTGATAGCACAGTAGTCAGTAGTGATCTCATTTCACAACCCATATCCTTCAGTAATGTGAACACAAAGGGAGATGCAGAGCCATTAGCAGTGTCCAGTACTCATCCACTGCTACTCATGCATAATTGGCTTCCATGGAAGGAAGCAAGAAAGGGTAAACAGCAAGCAATCATATTAACTCCTGTGAGTCCTAATTGAAATCCGTTAATAATCAGCACAGATGATAGAGGCTGAGGAGACGTGAGGCTGTTCATACCCCGAGCACTCTTTCCTGCACGCTGCTCTCTCTGTACTGACACGCATGAAGACGTGGGTTCGCATTACAATCAAGAGTTATGCTTTATTCCTGTGCTTTTGGTTTGCATAAACAGAGCAGCCAAACATCTGCACATGTGAGCATATGGGTGAGATTTTAAATAAATGAGAGATTTAAAAAAAAAAATCTAATTACTGTCAGTTACAGTTAATGAAATATACACATGTACAAAACCACCAGCAAAAATGCATCTTGTCATTTTTACACTTTGGTGTTTGTGCAAATTTCAGAGAATAAAATGGGATATAATGAGTTAGTGAGCTTTAGCGATCATAGTAATAGGATTTGTTCCCTTTGGACTAGAGCTAGATAGATAAATCTGACGCTATCAGCTTATTGCAGATATACCTGCACTGACATATATGACAGCTAATAAGTAATGGATGGAAACAATGTCTCCATTAAATACTTTTCCATATCTTCAGCTGAGAGCACAGACACGCTTATTTTTTAAAATGTTACATGTCCTGCTCAGTATATACACTACATTGCCAAAAGTATTGGAACACATCCCCAAATCAATGAATGGAGTTCACAAAGCAGAGTCCATGAGAACATGGATGAGCAAGCTTGGCGTGGAGGAACCTGACTGACCTGCACAGAGCCCTGACCTCAACCAGGTGGAACACCTCTGGGATGAATTAGAGCAGAGACTGCGGGGTCCAGGCCTTCTCGTCCACTTCTAAACCTTGTGGACTGCCGTCCCAAAAGAGTTGAAGCCATTAAAGTTTGTGAGTGTGTAAAGGAAAGCGTCCCAATACTTTTGGCAACGTAGTGTATTTTGGACACAATTTTATCATCAGGATTGTTGGTACATTTTATGGGGTGATATATTATTAACATATTTTTTTATCTCACTAATATTATTTATTTATTTAAAGCTGTGTCCCCGCTGCTTCCTTGCTGTCTTATGCTAAGCTAAGCTAACCAGCGAGTGGATGCTATGTTCTCTGCACAGATATAAGAGATTTTCTTAGCCAAGTACAAGTTAGAAAGCAGTTAAGCAAAATGTTCAACTATTCCTGCAATGGGAGAGCAACATTCGCCCTGGCTATGCAATTATTTAAGTAGTGTCTGCTGTATTTTATTTTTATTTTTTATCTTTTTTTTTTTTTATTATTAAATTAAATTCATCTCTATGTTACAATAGTTCCTTCATAAGTAATAGTGATAGGGGAAAGAGTTCATTTGATGGTTTATCTTTCCAGTTGGGTCTTGAACCACTAGATGGTGTGCTTGCCTCTTCACACACAGAGTACACTGAAACTATCAGGTATGTTGAGTAAATAGGCGCTCTAACTGGAGTAGATAAGAGTCATACTGACTTTGAAAATGCTGTGTGCACGTCATAACGCAACACATAAAACCACTATCTGTCCAGGTTTTGAGTTCGACATTCTCAAATAATGCAAGGCAATCACTATAGTAGCTGAGCAGTTCAGCGTGACAAGCAAACAATTTTGCAATGTCTGAAACTCCTTTTCAAAAGAGACATCATCCAGACTACAAATGCATCCAGAGAGAGAAAAGAAATAAAACTCAATCCTCTGAATCTTTATCCAGGCAGTGACTCATTCGTATTTAAGAGTTTGGCTGGCAGCCACGCTAACAAAAAGCTGTTGAAAGGCAGAATAAATACTGAACGAGGGTGCACATGTTCAGGTTCAAGGGTTCATAATTGGCAGACAGAGGCTATGGAAACCCTTCAGCTTCAGGGTTTACAGAGTTGCTGTTGGATGTTTCAGTGCATTAATGTGGCAGCCAGGCTTGCTCATGTCTTGTCCTTCCCTGTCATTTTGTGAAAAATTTATTCAATAACGAACATACTGCTAGACACTGTTTATTTCCCTGTCTTCAGTTTTAATTTGTCTTTCAAAACGTTTTACAGAATGTCATTATGGTCAGATATAAAGTGATAACTTGGTATTAAGCTATTATGGATATTGTAAAACAACTTTAACACTTGTTCTTTATATGCCACACATTATTACAAAGAGAAAAAACACAAGGCTTAAATAAATAACTAGCCTAAATAAATAGCTTTCATGCTTATCAGTGCTTTAATGTTCAATCCATGCATCTGAGAATATAGAGCTATAGACTCAAAGTGAGCTTCACTGCTTCTCAAGGGCAAGATAAGAGCAGACACATCCCTGTGCTGCTGTGTGTTTCTTTTTTTCCCTCTTCTTAGCAGCAGATGGTAAAGAGAAAATCACTTTCTGCTTGGGGCAGGATGCATCAGGGTCAGGGTTTAAGCTCTAAGGTCCACTTTGAATCTAGCTGATTTGACAAGACTATTTTGCATGTGCTGAGTCAAATCAAATATATGTGAAAAAAGAAGATGGTATTTAAAGAGCAGCTTGATATAAATATACTGATTAGATTAGGGGTCTTACAGAACAACACACTGGAGCCACATGGTCCAGCATGACAACAGACACATAAAGAACTATGCAGAAACTGTTCCTGTGTAATGAGAGACAATAAACAGAAAAATCCAAAATATAGGTGAATAAGCCTGCAGAGAAACTGCCTTGTTTACCTGTTCACGCTTTTCACTGAGTTGATCTCTTGGAACATTGACAATTGATTGCACATGAAAATGATGGATCCTTTACAGGATAGAAGCCGATATAGAAAATACAGGGTAACTGAAATGTTCGAGTTAGCATAACTGCTGCAAAACAAGGGCTGCTTGAGACAAATATGTTCCCAGCACAATTATACTGTAGCTAAAAACAAATGCATCCACTGACATTATGCTGGCGTGATGATACATCTTATTTAAATGCCTCATGTGCTCACATTCTTTTGAGTGTGCCAAACCATGAATCATTACCAGCTTATGCAGATGAACACACTGGTTTATGGGTCTTATGTGATCCGTTTACAATTCAGGAAAAACTCTACTTACATGATTGGTGCAGCCCCTTCAACAAAAAGGAGTATTACATAATACCTTAAACAATCAATTAAGCATGAATATTCTAAAGGTTTTTTTTTACCATATTACCAAGTTCAATATGTAGGCAAAAAAGATAAATAACTTTGGGGGCATTTGAACCATGATATAAAACATATAAACATAACACCTACAAGGAGGGTCTGTTTAGAATCCTTTTTTAACGTATCTTGAATGTACATGTGTGGGTGTATATATTTCTTACATGTTCCAGCCAAGCTGATGACTAGCCTTGGGACAAGATTGTGTGTAATGCTACAAAGCCAAAGATGGTGATGGCTTGTTCGTTTAAACACAGATACATCCAAACAGTGTTTTTTACCCTTAATCCTATTCTTAAAGACGAGGAGATGAGGAGAAATACAGTGAACTAAATTTGGATTATAGCTCTCCACCTAAGATTCTCCTCCAGTTTCCTGCATTCACTTTCCTGTAGACTACACATGTGCTCCCATCAGTCCACCTTTTGAGAAGTGATCCTGAATCCACAGGGGATCGACTGGGTGCCTCTGCACTTTGAGTGAGTGAGTGGGAGTCAGTCAAAGCCCCAAGCACTTATATGCAAGGGGAGGGCTGGGAGTAGCAGTGAGGAGGTGGCAGCTTGGAGCCAAAGCTAATTCACTTTGACAGAAATCAGAGCTGTCAGGACCACCATGACCAAGCAGCATGGACAGCATATATCCAGTCAAACCCACAGCCAAGGGGAAAGAGGGATGTCAGGAGCTCAGAAAGAAAGGAGGGGATGTACTGCATAAGGCACTTAGAGAGAAAAAAGTGTGTGGCTGTGTGTGCGGGGCAAAGGGCCAAGCAACATCTATCCACTCAAAACCACTAAAATAGAAATGACAAGGTAAGAAGACACACAGGTAAGAAAAGACCTTCAGAGTGAGAAAGACTTTCAACACAGAAACCATCAAGATACACAGAGAGATGAGGAGGAACGAACAGGATTTGTCAAATTCAAGGACTCACATAAACAGGTGTATTTACAACGACAAGTAAACTAACATTCAAGAAAAGTAGTGTAGGCATAGCTAAATTTCAGTCCTCTGGGATAATTGAGGAAAGGTTACTGGATACCTCATGTAATATTCATGAGGAAAGCTCCTAGGTTCTGCTAATCTGTTAGTAAGCAATAAAAGTTTAATGTAATAGAATATTAATAGAATATGTGGGAAAACTGATATTGTTGAGTGAGAGAAAGAGAGACAGAGAGAGGGAAGGGCAGCCACCAGCATCATTACTTAATGATGAGAGAGGGAGACACAAGACTGGTCTCTAAATGACACAGAGAAGGAGGAGGGGATTGCTGCAGATTAAAAGAGCTCTGTGCTGTTTGTTATACACCGCAAAACACTGCAGGATGTTTGCTGAGCGGTACTCTCATTTGGGAGGAGAAGGAAGATGGTTCAGGGACCTTAAACCTGGCCAAGTAGAAAGGCAAGAATAGCGCATTATTCCTCGAGCACCTTGGGAAGACGAGGATGCCAGAAGGAGATAAGGATTAAACAGAAATGTTGTGAGTATTTGCTGATGGGGTACAACTTTGAAAGAGGAAAAGCACAGGAAACTTGGAGTCTCGTGTTGTTGCTAAGTAGTTTACTTGTGGATTGAAGTGCTTTTTGGGCAGGGGAATGGGATTAACTGAGTGAGCCAAATTGCTCACTTGTCTGGAAGTGCTGTGAACTTTTTCCCTTTTCTGTGGGAAGTCAGTGGTGGGAAATCAGTTTGAAATGGTCTCTCATAGTTTAAGTTTTTTTTAAAAAAATCATTTTTATTATATTGAGTATATATTTGGACTGTTTGGACTGTTTTTCATACAAAACAAGACATGAAAGGCATGTCAGACATGTAAAGATTAAATGTCTAAATGTTAGGTGCATTCAGTGTCAGTTTTCTGATATTTTACACAAACCAAATAATTAATTGATTAATCACCAAAAATAATCAACAGATTGACTACTGTGCAAATTCGTACTAATTCTGTGTACAGACAACATCCCAAAATAGCCTGGGATGAGCATTTCAAAAGCTGAATTGTAAGATTTTTCTAAGACAAAGGGCATTTGTGCCTACTACACTGAACCATTTTTCATCTTCTGCTCCTGTACGGCATTAACCTTGTAGTCGTCTCATACTTCTTTCGAAAATGTCACGGCAGCAGATGGGTCCAAAAAAGCTTTTTAATACATCTTGCTGTTTCTCCTCTGATTGTTATCTAACCAGGAACAGACACAGGGATTAGAACCCTTGAAGGATCCATCTTCCAGAAACATGACCTCAGGACTGTATCCAGGCCCTCTCCTGGTGCTGCTCTATATCCTTCAGGGCTCCAAGGAGACCTGTCCACCCATGTGCCTCTGTATATCTGACACAGTGAGCTGTAGCTCCAGTGGTCTGAGTAAGCTACCTCTGTCCCTGCCCTGCTTTTCCGTCACTCTCGACCTCAGCCACAACCACCTGTCCTGGCTGGGCTCTGGCAGCTTCAACAACTTGCCCAGACTGGAAAACCTCCGGATGGCCCACAATCAGCTCAGCACCCTCCGTCACGGTGTGTTTCACAATGCTACTGGCCTCAGACACCTTGACCTCTCCTCCAACAAGCTGCACGTGGTGGAGCAGCACTACTTCCAGGGGCTGTGGAGGCTGGAGGAGCTCCTTCTCTTCAATAATAAGATCACACAGGTAGAGGCTGGCACACTAAGCAGGCTGAGCAGCTTAAAAAAGGTCTACTTCAGCCTCAACCAAATTACACACTTCCCATTCTTTTCCATCCAAGACCATAGTCACCCTTTCCTAAACATGCTGGACCTCTCATCCAATCGCTTGGCTCGTCTGCCCTGGGAGAACGTGAAAGCTTTGCCGGGTTTGGTGCAGCGGGGGCTTTATCTCCACAACAACTCCCTGATCTGTGACTGCTCCATGTACAGTGTGTTCTGGCACTGGGATCAGAGGGGTTATGAATCACTGAAGGACTTTAGAGATGAGCATACCTGCTCCATTAATGGGGATCCCAAAACATCCATCCATTTCCTGCAACACACTCGCTTCTTCAACAACTGCACTGTGGAGAAATCGCAGCCTCTCTATGTGCTTCTTTCTAACATGCTGGTTTCAGAGGGAAACACAGTGCTTCTAGACTGCCAAACATCGCTGAGTGGCACAGACTTCTCATTTACATGGCTCTCCCCCAGCAAAGGCTACATTACCCAGGCTAGCATGAATGACCCACTAATTAGCCTGTTTTCTAATGGTACATTGGAGATCCGAAAAGCCAAGGTGAATGACTCAGGTCTGTACGTGTGCACAGCTGTGGATATTAAACAGGAACTGAATGCAACCCGAGAGGTGAATGTGACAGTGCTGCTGCCGGAAGGAGAGTCATTTAACACTGGCTACACAACGTTGCTGGGCTGTTTGGTGACCATGGTCCTCATCCTCATGTATCTCTACCTGACTCCATGTCGCTGCAGCTGCTGTAAACAGCCCGAACCCCCTGTAATCCCTATTGCGACCTATGACCCTAGCGCCCTAACATCAGTTTTCTCCTACTCCATGAAAGACAAGTCCAAATGCCAATTTAATAAGCATGTAGCTTTCATGGAGCCGATGATAAGTAATGCTGGAACAGAATGGACACCTGAAAGCTGAAGCGGAAAGAGAAGGCCTTGGCACAAAGCAAATCTCCCGACTCAGGAATTAGCAAGACAAAGTGAGTGTTAACAGCACAAAGGAATGAAGAACATAATGTCTCTTTCTTGAAGCTAATAAGCTTCCAGACTAAACAAAGCAATATCTCCAGTTCTGATCTTTTCTGTCATTCAGTAGTGGAAATGAAAGTTTCAACTTTGGTTTATTACCTTCAATGTACTGACATTACTAAATCACAGTAGAGCCATTATCAGCCCTAAAAATCACCTAATAACTTTTCTGTGTGCTCAGGTACAGCACTAGGAGGGAATATTTCTTGTTGGATCGTAGAATTAATCTGTTTCACTTTTCACAGAAAATGTTTAACAAAGATAAAAAGCCTGTAAAACACTACAAGTTTATGACTGTGACAGACTGCAGGAAGGAAGTTGAGCTTGTGTATCTTAGTTGAGTGCAGTAGAGATAGGCAGTAGCACTACATCAGCTAAAGATAACTTCAAATACACACACCATATCTCTTACAATGTATAGCTTTAGCATGAGGAACCTTAAACTACCCAGCTCCTGAAAATGTCTGCTCCCTGTTTTCCTACTTAAGTCCCTTAAAGTGAGCTATGATATACAACTGAAGGCAAGTAATATTAGCTAATTTGTTACTATCATGTAAAAAAAAACAGTAACAAAAGCAATGGACTGTGCAGAAGCTATGCAGAAAAGCACATGAAGCAAAAAACAGAGGTACATCTTGCATTGATTTGTCATAAACTGTAGATATCTCTTACAAACTACATTTATCTGGCAACAAAAAGCAATGACTCTCTATCTACACTCAGCTTATCTGGCAAATAGTGAAGTGCAGAAATCAGGAGTGTCAACAAACCAGAAACAAAAAGCAGTTGGACTGCTCTTCAAAGACTGCATCTCTTTGATCAAACACAGCAGAGAACTGTGAACACCGCAGAACAAACAAAACCACAAAATTTGAACTGAGGTGACAAATATTCAAGCAGCTCTGACACAAACCCCCAAGCGAAGCATTACTTTGTATAGCTTTGTTTGTCTTTTCTTTTTTTTTTATTTTAAATTCACTGTAACATGCTGCAAATGATAGAATTACACCCTGCAACAACAACGGAGCTGAAAGATGCTGAAGTGAGACTCACATGCACTGCCACAAAAGAACATGCAGTAAGTGTGTGGGATGAGAGCATTAAGTAAATGACACTGAAGACCCTAAGGAGTATACGGTCGGGAATGAAGCAATATTTTTTATTTCAATTTGAGATGTCTGAACATCCATAATGTTTTGAGTGTGACTAAAATTGCATTGAGATTGAAAAGGATTACATGTAATCCTTCATATAACGTCAAAGAGAAGTTGTCTGTAGCTGCACATCTCACACAGGAGAACACATCATTAGAGAAGGAGCCTTTGATTATTTCTAAATCCTTAATTATTATCCTTAATTAATCCTCCTTTTGAGCCCAAGTGGGAATAATATTGTTGTGCAACGTGAATGTAAGTTCACAGACAGAAAAAGGTGTAAATCTAAAATCAAATGGGCAGCGGTGCATTAAACTGGGACAGACAAGCTCTTTGACAGCATTGAGTTTTATCACCATTAAACTCAGGGATTAAGCAAAAATCTGTTATACTAAAAGAGCAGTTTATTGTGTATGTATTGTAATGTACTATCTTTAATTTAAAATGTTTTCACAGTGGTAAACAACAATTAATTCCTGAACCATTATTGTGTAACATGTCGCCATGTGCCCATGCGATTTACCATCTTGCATCCGAATCTGTCATGACCCCGCTGTTTATCACAGGCCGCGTGCTTAGACATTACATGTTGTAATAAGTTGATGGTTGGGGTTTAGGAGATTACAAGGAGGATAAAAACCAGGTGCTTTGTCAATTTCAGTGTTTTAAAATCCTTCTAATCTGGTTCTGCTCCCTGACACAGCACACATAGCTGGGCTGGGATTTATTGTTTCTGATATGATTAGCAGATGGGTTAAAACACATAAAAACATAACACATGATGCGACCATTTCATGAAGGGCTTTCTATTTCACAGAGGGTCCACTAGTGACCCTGGTTATGTAAGCACACTGCTGATTTAGGAATCAATCTCACTTAGGATGAGTGAAGCTAGTATCCTGATGCTATTAGGTAGCCAGTGTTTTTATTTTAACCCTGTGACATCAAGTACTTTACCGATAATGGGAGGCCTTGGCAGAACATTTTGAAAAAAGATAGAGATAGAAAAAGCACTCCATAAACATTTTGCACCATTAAATTGTTCCACATATTCCTGCTCATTTGATATGGAGCATAACAGCATTTCTAGTTTCATATGTACAGTACATATTAAGGCTATTTTATTTCCAAATTCAAACTTTTGTTTAGATTTGGGACAGGTCATTACTGGAACTACAATGACTTGTTCAAATTCCAATTTTACAGTCAATTAAACCTACAATACACAACTGAAGCCAGCGCTAACATGAGACTCAATTCAAAAAATGAGTGTAAGTCATAGGGGCACCTCTTCACATTAAATGATGTTTTATTTCAAGTAAAAAGAATTTACAAAAATATTCTAACTTTTATAAAAAGGGTGAGTCCTAGTACATGTTAACTGTACTAAATGCCTAACATCAGAGCTTCCAGTCTAAAGAAATGGAGAAAAACTGCATGGCTTAATCTTTCTGAAAATTACCCTGAACTGCTCTAACAAATTACCCAGATGTAAAGGAAGCACCTCTTGATGCTTGAAAAGGTGCCCTTCTCCAAAGCAAAACACTCCATCAAGCTTCAGTTAAAGCATGCACTTTCCTTTTTAGATTAATTGTTTTCCCTGGTTCGATTGGGCTCCCAGGGATACAAAATCATCTTATTTAAGAATCTAATTACTGTGAAAGGGGAGTTTCAATCTGAATAGCACACATTGAATTGCTTTCACTCAGGGATGGCTTGACTGTCAACGGGGGCTATTACTGAACTGTCAAAACAGTCATCAGGCAGGAGTGGATGCATCCAGCTGTGGCAGACACATCTTTCAGAAACTGTACCACCCACACATACAAGCTCAGTGGAGGTCCAATGTCTCCAAACCGCCTAAAGCCCTTATTTCATTCTAATAGGACATTTGGAATATGTGCTTGAGAAATGCACACAGCATTTGTTTCAAGTCCACCAGCTGGCTATTACTGTGTGTCTTTTTTTGGGAGGTTCAGGCTGGTTGCTTCCTAAAAAAAGACTGAAAAAATGTGGACTGTTGCATACCAGACAACAGGGCGTTTATCATAGCTCTGCACTGAATGGGAACGCAGGCCATGTTCTGTGTTTTCAAGGCAGTATGAAGCAGTTGGATCTCTAACCGGATTCTGGTCTCAGTCACAATCACTGTGGGAAACACTGCACATGAATACATCATTAAACAAATATATGGATTTATCGCATTTCACTGCAAATAAATGAGTTTTCATAGTGTCAGTGAATCTCAGTAATGTATTTTTTGTTACTCCTTTTTGCCAAACTAGCAGCCTGGCTTTAGGGACACCAGTGTCATTTGGTAGCACTTGGTACCACTGAAATGCACAGTGAAATACAGTGTATTCCTTCACTGTTTTCAATTTTATGTTGCAGTCTGATACAACCGTTCAAATACATTTTTTTCTCATTAATCTACACTCAGTAGCCTATAATGTATTCCGAACCTTTGCAACAATGCTTGAAATTTAGCTCAGGGACCTCCCATTTCTCCTGATAGTTGCTAAGATGTTTCTACACTTTGACTGGAGTCACCCTGAGGTAAATTAAATTAATTGGACATGATTTGGAAAGGCACATACCTCTCTATAGAAGGCCTCAGAGCTGACAATGCATACTGTAGGTATCAGAAACCAAAAACAATGAGGTCAAAGGAACTGACTGCAGAGCTCACAGAAAAGATTATTGCCAGGCACAGATCTGAAGAAGGTTACAAACATGATGAAGCATGGCAGTCATTCTGCATAATATTTGATCAACATTATAAATATATGTGTAATATAGTACAATATACAGTATTGTACAGCATATATACTGTACTGGCCACTTTATCAGATACACCTATACAATTTAGTGCAATCCCATACAACAGGTCTGTTATAAATTCTGCTTTTAAGTAGATAAGTTATTATTATTAGAAATTATAACTCTTAAGGTTATAATTTCTATCGAAAGGTGACAGTTCTACCATAGGTTCATTATGAAATTATGGCAGAGTTTCTGTATTGAACTGAGGTGACAAATATGCATTTGATTGTACAGTTGTACTAATTAAAGTAGCCAGTGAGTGTATATATATATATAG